>CM061133.1:183635455-183700791 GCA_030789695.1 Scilla litardierei
CTGCACAGCCCGCTGGGCAATAGGGCACTCGCCAAGCCAGAGCGAGTGATCCCTTGTACTAGTTCACAGCCCGATGGGCAATTGGGCACCTGTCAAGCTAGAGCAGTTGACCCCATGTACCGATACACAGATCAGAGAGCAATTGGGCACTTGTCAATCTAGAGCAAGTGATCCCATGTCTTGTCACGATTCTTGGGGTTATGGGGTAGGGTTGAGCGTGCAAGCGGCAAGAGGGATTGATCCCCCTCGAACCGAACAGGCGTGAACCCTTTCGTGTCTTGTCTTGTCTTGTCTTGTCTGGCTTCCCGTGTTCTGTCTTGTCTTGACACCTGTAGGCTAGTCCCGTAGTCCATAGCACTCGCTGTGACTACTACTTGTCGTGTTTACTTGTCCGTTATGTTTCTTTCTGTTGTTAAAAACCTCAGCATGTTAATCAACCAGTAAAACGTTGTAAGTAAATGGTACACTTGTAGCCTGGTCTAATCTTTTCTTGTAGACCTTGCCTGACGTACAGTTCCTTCTTTTGGTGCTGTACGTCAGGGATTTAGCCAGAGTACGTGGAGGAGACTGACTTGCCAGCCGACGTGGAGCCAGAGAGCGTCGATCCCGAGTAGGACCCCGAGGAGGATCAGAGTTAGAGACTTTTAGTAGCAGATTCCTGAGGCGTTATTATCTTTGTTGGGTGCGTAGCACCTTTTATGTTTCCTTGTTTAGGTTGGGTGCTTGCACCATTAGATTTACTTTTCTGCTGTTGTAGCCCTTCAGGTGTTGAGACTTGGTACTATTGATATGTTGGAATAAAAAATGAATTGTTCTTTCTTTTCTTGTACTCTTATTGTTCTGTACTAACATGCAGGGACCTGTACCTTCGTCTTGGTTTCACACAGACGCTTATTGGGTTAGGGCTTCGTAGCCCTGACCTAAGCGGGCCTCGTCACGCTTCGCCTCCGCTGTTTTGGGAAGCGGGGCGTGACATAGGGATCCAGATCTACATTTTCCCCTTGAACCCTAGGGCTAACCCATCAACCCTAGAATGAATATACTCAGACATCGCAATAGAAGTGCAAATAAGCATCAATTTCACAGAAGAAAACATCTTAGCAATTGAGAGATTAGGGCTAAAATAAACTTACTACGAGAATAGATGAACCACAGATCCAGAGAAAAATCCAAATTCAATAGCAAACGTAGACGAGAACAAGAGTAATAATCTCCACTGTTTAATCCAAAATCCGCTACAAAAATAAGTCCAAAGATCCGTACAAAAAATCACTCGGAGTCACTCTCCAAATTCCTATCAAAAACGCTAACTGAAGTCCCTTGTGTCGTCCCCCCAATCGCGAGCTTCAGTCGCTGCCTAAATTGCTCGCATCACGCTCGTTCAAATCTTTCTAGAAATGCCCCTAGGATAGCTGACTGAGTAGGATACTCGGTCCGAGCATCCTCTGCTCGGTCAATGGCTCGGCCCGTGTAAGTGAGCTGCTCGGCTGCTTAGAGAATTTGAAATTGTCCTACCCGGACCGAGTAAGACTCTGCTCGGTCCGAGTAGACTCGGCTCGGTCTGATACTCGGGCTCTACTCGGGCGCTGCTCGGGCTGTGAAATCTGAGGTGGCTCGACCAGCAGATGAGCTGTTCGGTCCGAGTCTGCCAGTATCCGTCGCTGCTGTAATTGACATGGCTCGGTCCGAGCAGATGAGCTGCTCAGACCGAGCATTTTCTTGGAAATGCTGCAGCAAGCTCATGGGCTTCTCTCTCTCTCTCTCTCTCTCTCTCTCTCTCTCTCTCTCTCTCTCTCTCTCTCTTCTCTCCTCCAATGGCTCCGAAAACACGGTGAACTCCTCCAGAGCCCTGCCAATGAGGTCATGAGCACGTCGGATGTGTCCATACCCAAGTGGGGGTCCAAATCGCTCCAAAATCCCTGAAACTTCACGAAACACTACGAAACTAGAAAATATCGTCAGAAATGCAGAATCGTAGTAAAAAGTGGGATTTGGACGCAAAAATGATATGCAATGCGATGAGATAATGATATGAAAATGATAGAAAATAAGGACACATCAGGATCGCAACATAGTTTCTCTCCAAATGACACAAAAACAAAAATAAAGGATGCAGTAATCTCTCCGAATTCCAAAAGAACTTTCTAAGTTTCAAGGACATCCGTTTCAACGGATTCCATTTGGAAACAGAAAATGTAAATGAAAAACGTGTTACTGTATGTAATGTCTCAAGAAAAAGGATTAAAATCCATACTTGAACATTTTGAGAGCCTTACAGGCCTCTACCATACAAAGATCCGAGGAAAGGAAGCGGAATCAAATGGAGCACCTGAAGTTCCCGACATCAGCCAAGTTTTTACTCTGGCATGATAAATTTGGCCACCCTGGATCAGTGTTGATGCACCGCATCTTATCCTAATGGGTATGACTTGAAGAACCAGAAGATTCATCAGAAGGGAGAATTCCCTCGCATCCCTTGTTATAAGGGAAAACTAATTATACGGCCATCTCTACGAAAAGTTGGAAATAATCTCCACACTTCCTCAAAAAGAATATAAGGGGATAGATGTGGACAAATTCCACCCCCCAGAGGGGTATTTCAGTACTTCGTTGTACCAATAAATGCATCCTCAGAATATTGATATGTGTGTCTACTACAGACCCGCAACTTAGCTTTTCCAAAGCTATTGCATAAAAATAAAAATGTTGCGGGCACATTTTCTAGACAATCAAACATAGAAAATAAGTCTGGTTAATGTTGGGAAATATACCTCTCGGTCAATCCAAGAGTATGACAAGTAACGGGAATAGAAAATGAACATACAATTGCCGCATGTTCATACCCAAAATGGGTCGGCAGAGTCACTGAAAAGTAGATTCCAATGGATTGAACGTCTATTAAATCCTGATTGCCTATGGATGCATAGGGACATGCAAATTGTGCATGCTGCATAGTAAATGAAAATAAGACCCTCTGGAGGTCAGAGTCTCCAATGCAACTTGCATATGGAATGCCACCGAACATTTCTCATCTGAGAATCTTCGGTCGCGCGGTTTAAATCCCCATTGCACTACCACAGAGGACAAAATTGGGTCCTCAACGTCGCCTAGGTATCTATGTAGGGTTTGACTCAACCTCAATTATAAGATACCTAGAACCCCAAACAGGGGGACGTATTTAAGGCACATCTTGAAGAATGTGATTTCGATGAGATGAGTTTCCCCAAAATAGGCCCAGACACTGAGAAATCTGGTGCAAAGCAAATTATAATGTGGGATACAAAAAGTTTGACCCACCATGAGCCGGTAACAAAATAATATGAAGATGAGATCATGAAGATCCTCAACATATAAAACAATGTTCACCAGTTACCGGACTCATTTACTGACAACCAGAAGATTGTCAGATCACACATCCCTGCTGCAAAAACTCCAGCTAGGATTGACATCCCCGAGAATGGATGCAATCCACCAGCAGCAGAAGTGGCTGATCCTCAATAGAAGAGAGGCAGACCACTAGGCTCCAATGGACAGAGACTCATGGAGACCTTAAGACAATACTACCACAGGACAATGAGCTCCTGTCCACACCCTCACCCTTCCCAAAATCCATTGCAGAGGAACTGCCGGGAAAAACTGAAATTGAAATTAAATGTTGTACGTACTAGGGAGGTGCTGGACAGATAGAACATAAATTGTCGACAATGTATTCACGTATCATATTGACATATACATCGTAAAAGCGATGATGTTTATAAATTATCGTTTCATACTCCGTTGCTAGTATGCAAACGTAGAGATTGGCCAAATGTGGAACGAGACAATAAAAGATGGTTGGACTTACTTATGAAACGTGAAATGTTCGGACCTGAAGTCCAGACACCAAAAGGTGTCAAACATGTGGGTAAAATAAGTATTGCACACATAAGAAAATAATAATAATAATAATAAATATAAAATCGTATGCTATAAGGTACAGCCTATAGCCCAAGGAAAAATTTCACTGAAACTAGGGATCGAACAGATTAAAATGAGCATGACTCATATATGATGCATCAGTCTCCCAAGTTATCAAAAGCGAATACCTTACAATTTGGCAAAGGAAATTTTGGATATGCTGTTATTGGATGTTGTGACGGCATACCTTTGGAGATATCTTGGTAAAGATAAATTCCACATTTCCTTAAATGCCCGAATAGACTTCGGGACGTTTATTCTATTGAAGAAAAACAATCTATATTACAATTGAGAGCTGTTTTTGAACTTTGTCCTATGTGGCAATGTCACATCAAGTTTTGGGGGGAAAATTTTTTGGATTGGGAGAAAATTTGTTGGGAGAATACAAAAGCTTTTCTTATTGAAATTGGCATCATCATCACTTAATACTCTTCATTCAAAAATGACCCAAAAAAATGAGACCCAAAAAAAATACAGCGAATGTGCATTCAAAGAAGCGGGTTGAGTTTTTTGGGCGTCAAGCAGAGGTCTAACCAACCTATCCGTGCCGAAGGCGCCCGCTAAATTTTTTTACGCTAATTTGTTGTTCTTTTAAATTTTGGCTGTAGAAATATTTTTTAGGGGACAAAGATTTCGCGGAAAAAAAACTTAAATGCACCGTGCCCGCGGGCACGGGTTATAACTAGTAAGTATAATAAATAATGTACAACCAAGAGAATCACTTGACAAATCAATGATTTCTACTCAGTGTTGTCTTTGCATCTAAGCAAAGAACAGGATTAGAGATCATAGTTGTAAACAACTAAAACCTCATCGGATCTCCTGAAGAGAAAACCGAAACATCTGTTCAAGCCTGACTTTTAAACATGAAATAAAAAGACCTAGGCAAATATAAATTCATGGATCACAGAATACTGTTACATACGCCCAGAAGTGCGTTGGATGAATTAAAAAGGACCATTGTCATCCAAAGTACACCTATGATAGTATACTTAATGGATGTACAAAAAGAACCCTTCCAATCGCTGGAAGAGGGGGAGGATATAATGGTCCTAAAGTCCCTTATCTAAGTGCAATCAGGCACTCCTGGCTAACTGCATGTGTCCCAATATAGCATTTGTAGTAAACTCATTAGCCAGAGATAATTGGCACCTAAAAGGGCCATTAGAACGGAGTTAAGCTTTCTGCGCTTCCTCCAAGGGTCGAAAGATTTGGACTTACAATATGAAGTAGCATCCTCCAATGTTTATGCAAAAACAGGTTACAGGACCGGTCCCTATACTGAGAAATCACAGAACGGGTACCCACAATAGGATGGCCATACTGTAGATCTGCAAAGCAACTTATGAAGGCAACATCATCCGATCATTCTGAGATCCTCACCTTTCCAGAATCACACCAATGGTGTATTTGACGGCGCCTGGTGGTATATCACATCCCACTGACGACTGGGATAGAGGCTGGTATTGTGGAGCTGACCACATAGTCTGAAGACCACATCAGAGGCGATGGAACTTAGAACACCTCTCCAGAGTTTCTGGATTTATCAGCTGCTCAATGGTGATAACATTTGTATAATCTGTGTATAATTTCGGAATGTTGTAAATAGGAGTGATGAGATACGCCTAAGAGATCTGAAAGCTAAGAGCTTTTACAGATCAGGGGGAGTTGAGGGAATTTGTACTCTTTTCCCTTAGTTATGGATTTTCCCACTGGGTTTTCCATAGCCAAATGTTTTTAACGAGGCAAATAACATCAACTCTGGATCCTGAAGTATCCACCCCTCTGTGACGCTCAGAATCCAGAGGTATTCTTAAGCAGAGTCACTTGTACAAATCAGGTGGAGTTAAAGAGCTTTTGTACTCTTTTTCCTTATCTATGGTTTCTTCCATTTGGTTTTCCATAGCTAAAGATTTTAACGAGGCAAATGTCACCAACTCAGAATCTTGAAGTATCCACCCCATGTGAGACTCTTCTATGCTCAGAATCCTGAAGTATTCACGAGCAGAGTCCACACCTATGGCTGGATAAGGGGGAGTGTTGTGAACGGTTATTTAATCGGAGTTGGTTGAGATTCTGGGCTATCCTAGAGATATGCCCATATCAATGTAGTCCATATTTGTATTCTCCCCTATTGCCTATAAATAAAGAGCTGGGGGCTCCTCCACCAAGCAGTTGATTCATAACATTTAGTAGTATATTAGCTAGTAAGCTATTATTATTGTAGTTATACTTATTATTCAATTATAACTACTCTTAAATGTAATTTAATATATTAGCTATATATTTGGATATTCTATTACAAAGGATTTCTATTGTAATGAATTCAAAATTATGTGACAAAGCTAAGCATTGTAGCCCAAAGTATCAACTCTCCATAGTTTTTAGAGAATTGGCATGTTCATTTTGATCTTCATGTTCCAAACCGCCCAAAGTGCTAAATATCCAGTGAACCTAATGCTTTTTTTATTGTTGATCTATGGGTGAAAAAACATCGATTACGGTAAAATCATCAGTTTTTCAACGAACATATCAATAATAAAAAAATCATTAAATTCACTAGACGTTTAGTGCGTTTGTGTTTTTAGAAAATGAAGATCAAAATGAACGAGTCAATCATCTTAACAAATATGAAGAGTGGACTTTCATACTGTCATATAAGTGCTTAGTACCGATGCATACACAACCTGTAACAATCCTAACGTATTTGTACAGAGTTATTTTGTAATAATAAAAACTTATTTTATAAAAGAAGTATGTGAAAATTTTTGAAAAAATTTCAATATAAATTTAGTTTCATTATTATTTAGCTACACTCGTTAACCGAACTCACTCGTCCAGCTTTCTTTTCAACCCGACCCGAATCCGACCATTCAACACACATTTATATTAAGAGAATAATGTAGAAAAGGTGGTACCTGATCTAATAGATCAGGTGCCAAGACACATAAAGTTGGAAAGTACAAGCCTATGTGGGACTTGTTCTTTTCATGGTATCCGTCCTTTTGTGTCTTGTATCTGATCTATTAGATCAGGTGGCACCTGATCTACATAAATCCCTTATATTAAACATAAAATCATAACCGTTATCTTAATCGTTTTCAACTCTCCTTTCTTTTCCCCAAGCTACTGCCGTCTCCATCCTCTCTTTTCTTCTTACATGTTGGTGAAATTATTATTGAAAGTAGTCTATATTGTTTACAAGCACATGTTATGATATGTTAGTGATACTGTTTGAATTGGCGATGAGAAAGGTATATGAAGGGTAATTTGTCCAAGATTGCAAATTGATTACGATAAGTTGGACATGTTTATATGACTAACTCAATTCTATCACTACAAATGTGGTAAATTGCATTATAAGGATGCATGCAAAGTTATATTAGAGTTTTGGAATTGCATACATACTAGTTAATGTAAGACAAATAATTAGCAGCAAGTCACGAATAGAAATGATGGCCAATAGCCCTTGTCAGATTGTGGAACTGAGACCACTTCTCTCATGTGATATGCAAAACATGCCCCAAACTCGATGTCTTGAGTCTTTGCCCCCTATTGCATGTTTTGACCTTGTCTTTTTACTGATTTGATGCCGTGTCCCTGCAAGATTAAATGGAATAGTAAGAATGTAAGCACCCCAAAAAAAAAACTTGATGGAAAAAGTAGTATGTTAGATTGTTGCTTTTATGATTTATTCACGAGATCTATGCTTGCTATCGTATTACTAATTGTATAGGCCTGAAATAAAAACTGACATGCTTGTTATACTTGATCATTGTATATGCTCAATGTTCATGATACTGTATTTGTCATCATACCTATCACATGTTCACTGTTTACATCAATGTACATGATATTATGCCTGACACTTGATTATTGACTCTGTACCGTATTTGTTACTGCATCTGATTCGTATTCACTGATCATATCATTGTACCTATTCACCGTACTTAATTGCATGTTCACTGATCATGATATTGAATCTATCAGTGTAACTGATTACGGCATTCGATTGCATGTTCACTAATCATGAAAGTGTATCTCAGTACTGTACCTAACATCTGTTTACTGATCATGACATTATTTGTTCACCATATCTGACATCGAACCATTACATACATAGACACTGCGATGTTTGAGGAAGCACATGATCTCAGAGGGTGCTGGAGCGATAATGGTCCCTATGGTATCTATTTTTTCACCATCTAGAAATGGAGGAGGTATATTACTGCATCCGTTTCCCACCATCTAGTAATAGAGGTGTAGTTATACCACTATATATATTTTCCTACCTTCTAGTAATGGAGGCGGGATTATTTAATAATGACACATTCGAGTGTGCATTCTGCATTCTGATATTTTGTTGGCACCTACGTGCAACCCATGGCCGTGATCCTGTTTTTACTTAAGTTGCATATTGTAACATCGAACATGAGTCGAACGTTGGATCATGATTGCTACACTAGAAGTAATGTAAATTGATGACTTGTTCCATAATGATTACCATGCTTAAATATTATTTGATTGGCCATTATAGTTTTTGACATGCCTGATTATAGCATTATTCCTATGTTACATCTGATCATTTATTATCATGCTTATATATTGATCGTTCGTGGTTGGACTTTAATCTTATTTCAGCAACTTACTGCTTGACGGTTCATTGTTCATTGTATCTTTTATATACTTGATGTTATTATTATTCTATTAAATTTGGGGAACTTACTTAGCGACCACTCGTTGATAGATAATTTTGTTTGTTTCTTTTCTTTTATTTGAAATATATATCAAGTTTGCATTCCGATGGATCATTCACACACACACACATATATATCTATATTACAATTGAGGGCAGATTTTGAATTTGTCCTATGTGGCAATGTCACATCAAGTTTTGGGGGGAAAATTTTTTGGGTTGGGAGAAAATTTGTTGGGAGAATACAAAAGCTTTTCTTTTTTGAAATTGGCACCATCAGCATTTAATGCTCTTCATTCAAAAATGACCAAAAAAATGAGACCTAAAAAACACACACACAAAATGAAACCCAAAAAATATGCAACTTAAATTACAAGTATGCAAAAGAGAACTTTATATCGGCTGACCCCAAAAAAAATTGAAACCCAAAAAAAATACAGGGAATGTGCGTTCAAATAGGCGGGCTGAGTTTTTTGGGCGTCAAGCAGATGTCTAACCAACCTATCCGCGCCGAAGGCGCCCGCTAAATTTTTATACGCTAATTTGTTGTTCTGCGCCGAAGGAGCACCGAATTTATTGTTTCTTGCCGAAGGCGGTCGTGCCTCTAAATTTTTTTACGCTAATTTGTTGTTCTTTTAAATTTTGGCTGTAGAAATATTTTTTGGGGGACAAAGTTTTCACGGAAAAAAATCTTAAATGCACCGTGCCCACGGGCACGGGTTATGACTAGTATATATTTAAAAACAACTGTTTTTGAATTTTAGGGTTGACTAGGACAAACAGGTTGATAGAAAGACGGTTTGGATTTAATCTTGAGGAATGAATGGTTGAGATGAGATTTCGTGGAAAGTTTTGGAGAGAAACATTTCTGGGGGAATGAAACTTTATGAGGAATGAAAGTTTCTTGGGAATAGCAGAGTGTACACAATTAATGCATTTGGAACAAAACATAAACTTGCACTTAATGCTGCAGATCGAATGCTGCTGCAGATCGAATGATCTCTTCCTCAACGCGGGACACACAGTCTCTTCGAATCATGGGGCAAAGGCGCCGGCCGAAGGCGCCGGCCCCGAAGGCGCCGGCCCCGAAGGCGCCCGCTAAAATTTTTACGCTAATTTGTTGTTCGGCGTCGAAGGCGCATGCGTTGATTTTTTTACTCTAATTTGGTGTTCCGTGCCAAAGACGCCCGCGCCGAATTTGTTATTTCGCACCGAAGGCACCCGTGCCGCTAAATATTTTTATGCTAATTTGTTGTTCTGCTCAATTTTGGCTGTGGAAATAATTTTTTGAAGATAAAGATTTCACGGTGGAAAATCTTAAATGACCCGTGCCCGCGGACACAGGTTATGACTAGTATATATATATATATCAAGTTGGGTGGTTGACTATAAACACATGTCAGTGTTTGCAACTTGGACATTACAGAGCAAAATTTTACGGAAAAGCAACAAATCATGTGAGTGTTTCCTTTTATTTTATTCATATATACTTGGATTATCCTTTTATTTTGTTTGCACCCTGTGCATCACTTGCATTGCTATCATCCTTGTTGCTATAATTCATACTGGTAAACTATAAATGATTATTATAGTTTCTTATTACTAGTTCTATACGTAAAAAACTTGCATTGTAACTAATGATGTTTAGCATATTTAAGTCAACATGATGTTCTTTTTGGCTCAAACACGTGGCAGACTTGTCCCATCCTGATTTTCAGTAGAATAGGAAGTGAGGCGTGATAAGTTTTATTGAAGGATTATGCAGGTCATACAAAAACCTTTAGTGAGCAACTAGACGATATTCTAGTTTAATTTCTTAAAGTAATTTACTCGTTTTAAAATTCATTTGCTTGAATTTTGATACATTAATTGACTATGTTCCTAATTTCCTCTCCTTGAACTCCCTCAGACACTCGATTCAACTTTTCGATTCCATCATTTTAAAATTGCTTGTAATCAGTGGGTGCAAACTCCTGCGATTTTCTTGGTGATCAACATCCCAAATATGAATGTGGAAAGTGTGAAGACGACATGCAACATCATCCTTATTCATGTTTTCTTTCCGATGTCTTCTTAGAAATTACAAGGAGGTAATTTAGTTTAAGGAATGTATGATGTAACGGCCTTAACTTATTTGTACATAATAAAATTTTTTATCAAAGAATGATGTAAACTATTTTTCCTAATTTTTGGAGATTTTTTATGATTTTTATAAATTTATTTCCATTATTATTTAGTTAAACCAGTTAACCGAACTCACCCGACATGCTCTCATTCAACCAGACCCGAATCCGGTCCGTTAACACTCCATTAATATTAAATATAAAATCATAACCTTAATCTTAATTTTTTCCTCTCCTTTCTTTTACTCGAGCTATCGTTGCCCCCCTATCATCTCTTCTTCTATACCTTCACTGTCGCCACTCCTGCGAAACCACCATGCGTGTGTCCTCCACCCTCTCACATACTCCCTCTTCCCCTCTTTCCCCACAACATTCACCTACTTCTCTTCTCTCTTCTTCTTTCTTACCGTAGTCGCCTTTCCTTTTTGATTTTTTTCTTCGCTCTTTCGCCGCTGAGCCACCCCACCTTTCTTTCCTTCTCTCTTTTCCTTAACCCCAACTATATTCATTACTCTCTCTCTCCCACTCTCATTTATTTCCCTCTTTACATTCCTTACACAGTCTAACCTATCTTATCTCTCTGTTCATCAGCATCATCCATATCTTCATTTTCCTATGTCATTGCATCTGATCAATTATTATCCTGCTTATATATAAATACATATATATACACATATACATAAATACATACACGCGCATATAAACATATATACATATATATATACACGCGCATATAAACATATATACATATATACATACATTCATACAGAAAGATGCTAATATGAGATGGTGAGATGGTGAGATGAGATATTCATATCTGTTGAATATTGGACTCCCCGGATTTGGTTTTGATGATGAGCAAACATAAATAATTCATGAACTAACAATTTGTGAGCACAGTATTGGATATCGTCGCCAAATTCACGAGATCAATCAAAGCGACATCTCAAGACTTCTCAAAGCTCGTATTCATTGCCTAAAGCTTCGTTGAAGCTTTTGGACCGTTTTGGAAGTCATGAAGAATTGATCGAAGCTCTCGAAGACCGTTCCTTAAGGTTTTATTTATAGTCTTTTAGCTTCGATCTATAGAATGTTAAGCCTTGAGTATATCTTACAATTCTATCTTCATAACGCTCATATCGTAGCTCTAGGATCTTAGTAGAAGTCCATTCTAACTTCCTCGAAGCTTCGCGCTTCGATTCGGACTTGTTCGTGCATGTTAGTTGGTTCAAGAAGAAGAACTGACCGACTAGATGGTGATCTAGTCGGTCGGCAAAGCTTCTTGGACCGACTAGTTTGAGTTAATCTTTTCTTGCTCAGTACTGTTTACAGTTAGTCGGTCTACGTTGACTCACCGACCGACTAGTTTGTGAACTAGTCGGTCAGTGATGCTTCTTTGACCGACTAGTTGTGCTTTACTGTACATTCCAATTTTTCTCCTAAGCTATTGTTTATCGTTAGTCGGTCTAAGAACGTTTGGTGACCGACTAGTTGTTAATCTAGTCGGTCAACATTTGTTCTTGGACCAACTAAATCAATTTGTATCCAGACTATTTGTTTTTGACTCTTAGTCGGTCGAAGTTCACTGACCGACCGACTAGTTGTGAAACTAGTCGGTCAGAAAGTCTTCTTGGACCGACTAGATTTCTAGGTCTGAAATTCTATCTCTTCACTGTTCCATACTTAGTCGGTCCATGTTGTTTGACTGACCGACTAGTTGATGAACTAGTCGGTCAGTGGTTGTTCTTTGACCGACTAGTTGCTTCAGATTTCTAACCGTTGGAATTTGACCTAACTTGTTTTTATGGGACCCTATAAATACGAACCTTGGTCATTTCTCTCTAGGTTAGAGCTGCCATTAAGAGATTCATTGAGATTGAAAGAGATAGAGATTCTCACTCATTTCCAAAGCTCTCTTCCTTACAAGAAATCCATTCTCTCACTTTCTAGATCTAGAATCCATCTTGAGAGAAGTTTGTTCTTGGTGAGCCCTTCAAGCTCTAGCTTGATTCAAGTCTCCAAATCACTCCTAGGCACCCATTGCTGGTCATTTCTTTGGTGCTAGGTCTTGGTGACTTCATCTTCCTCAAATCCCTCCTTGCACCTATTTGGTAAGAATACTCAAGGTATAGGATTTTGTGGTAAGATTGTTTATTTCTTTATAAACTCGTTTATATTGCTTATTGATTCTCTCGGTTGTGAGAGAAGGTTGTGATCCCGGGTTGTGGGATTCACTATTGCCATTGCATGTATGATTTGATCTTGTGAAGGTTTTTCACAAGATATCATAGTGGAAATCTTGGGTTAGGGTTTCTAACCTAAGTATCCGGAGGGGATCCGGGTGGTTGGGACGTAGGATCACCGGGAACAAGTTGGAGAAACTTGGGTGGATCCGAACCCAGTAACATCTTTTGTTAGCATTGTTAATTTTGTTGTTGTCATCAATTTAAGCTTCCGCAAATTGATTTGGTAGTTGTTTGCACTATAATTAGGAATTATACTCCTTGTTATTTTTAAAGTACTATTCACCCCCCCTCTAGTACTTGTGATGTAGCTTGTAGGGCATTACATTTGGTATCGGAGCCAGATACTTAGCTATGTCTGCCAACGACAACAAGACCGTGCGTCCACCTTCCGACTTTGGCACCTTCAGGAACCGTGAAGGAGCGTCTTCGGTGATGGAAGGACATTCCTCTACGAGGCCTCCATTCTTCAACGGTACCAACTACGGGTACTGGAAATGCCGGATGGAAACCTTCCTCCGGAGTGCATCTCTATGGAGGACCACAATGAAGGAATACGTCGAGCCCGAAGAAGAAGACTTTGAGAAATGGACAACCGCGGAGGTCGCCGCGGAGGTAAGCAATGCCAAGGCAATGAACGCCTTGCAATGCGCATTGGAGCCCGAGGACTTCAATAAGATATGCACATGTAAGAGTACATATCAAATTTGGAACTCCCTCCTCATTCTACATGAAGGGACGAGTAGGGTAAGAGACTCTAAACTCGTAGTTGTTAACAAAGATTACGAAATGTTTCATATGCAACAGGGCGAGAAGATGAAGGAGTATTACGCTCGCTTCGTCGACATAATAAACGAGTTGGAGGCTCTCGGCAAATCCTACACCCAAAAGGAGAAGTTTTCGAAGCTTATTGAAGGACTTCCTTCTTCTTGGGAGAAACGTACCTTCGCCATCGAGGAAGGTAATGACATGAATAAGTATACCGTAGTTCAATTGATGGGTACTTTGATGTCATACGAGGTACGCAAAGATAGCAAGGTGAAGTTACAAGAAAAGATGAAGTCCTATTTGAACCAAGACGTGCCTAAGAAAAAGGCGATTGCATTCAAGGCGGCTTCATCCACCTCTACCGATGATGAGGACTCGGAAGAAGAAATGGACATGGAATCCATTGCACTCATGGCAAAGAAGTTCAATCGCTTCTTCCGAAAGGGTAACTTCAAACAAAAATCTAAATTTACTTCTACTAACGCCTCTCCACCTTTGTGCTTTAAATGCAATAAGCCAGGACACATCAAAGCGGATTGTCCTCAAAACAAGCAAAAGGAGAAGTGGAAGGCGCCGAAGTTCGACAAGTCCAAGAAGTACAAAATGGGGTACAAAAAGGGACTTGTCGGAGCAACATTCACCGACTCCGAGGATTCCTCAAGCGGAGAGTCGGACGATGAGAAAGTGGAGCAAGCGCACATGTGCTTCATGGCAAGAGAGGAGAGTGATCAAGAATCTTCCTCCTCCGATGATAGCGACAACGAAGGCGATGAGGTAACTATGGATGATCTTAGGAATGCTAACTCTCAATTATGGTCTAAATACACTAAATTAGTAAATAGATATACTAAAGTAAAAGATGACCTAGCTAGCATTCAAACCTCGCCTAAGACTATCATCACCAACAACGACACCGTTGTTGAAGAGTTAAGAAATGAGATTGTTAATCTCAAATCTAAACTTGAACATGTTAGCATTGAGGATCCGGAAGAACATAAGATAGAGGATTTGACTTCTCAAAACTCGACTTTGAGTATTGAGAATGAAAGTCTTAAATCTCGTGTTTATGTGCTCACATCGCAAGTATCCACTTTGGATACTTCTTTACGTTCTCTCACCGAGAAATATGAGAACACATTAGGCCGAATCAATGAATTCAATAAGGGTAAGGGCCATTTGGATAATATCCTAAGTGTCCTACCTCCGGCCAATCACCATGTTGGTTTGGGGTATACTTTGGGAAAGTCATCCAAGTCGGTCACTACTTTTGTTAGGCCAACTTCCGATGCCTCAACGAGTGGTAGCAAACACTCTATTGGTAGTTCTTCTACCAATGGTGCTTCCACCTCGTCCACACCCTCTTTCGGAAAGAAACCCACTTTGGGTGGACCTCCAAAGAAGGGGCATGCTTATATGTACACCAATACCATGCCACGTAGGAACACACGTCCTACTCCACCGGCTCACACATATGATGATTTTTATGCAACACATTCTCGGGCACGTGCACACCATGTGAGACACCCTCACGCACGTGTTCCCACACATGCATATGTTCACCCACCTCATCATATGAATAATTCTCGTCGTGCACCATTCCATCATGTTCTTTATGCCTATCCACAACATGCATCACGTAGAAATCAACGTCGCATGCATGTACCCAATAGGATGAGGGCTCCCAAGATTTTCACTATTTGGAGCCCAAAGGACACAAGCATGGATGAAAAACAAGTGTATATGAATGCTTATTTTTCGGATGTTGTGCATAGTAGAAATTATGTGGGGAAGTCTAAGTCCAATTGGACTTGGCTTCCAAAGGTCTAACCTTTGAGGACCCAATGACCTTGGGTAACATGATATGAAAAGTTTCTATCTTTAGGTACTCAAGGAAAAGAAAAAGAAAAGGAGCAACAAATTTAAATTTAGCTCCAAAGGGAATTGGATACTCGATAGCGGGTGTTCAAAACACATGACGGGTGACGCTCAATTGCTCTCCGGAGTAGTTCCCATTGTAAATGAAAACCGCGTCGTATTTGGAGGCAACGAGAGCGGAACCATCGTCGGTGTTGGTAAAGTGGTGATTAAGGTATTCCCAAGCGGCTTCATACCGTTCGCGACCATCCCCATGAGCAAGTCATTGGCAATATTCAAGATAGAGTCAAGACGAGATCGCAAGTCCACCACTTCGCCAATTGTGCCTTTGCCTCATCGATAGAGCCAAAGAATATAGTTGAAGCGTGCGAAGATAGTGCTTGGATCCTTGCCATGGAGGATGAACTCATTAAATTCGAGAGGAATGAGGTATGGGAGCTTGTTCCTTTGCCATCAAAGAACCACACCGTCATAGGGACAAAGTGGATCTTCAAGAACAAAACCAACGAAAACCAAGTCGTCGTTCGGAACAAAGCTCGGTTAGTAGCTCAAGGCTATCGACAAGAGGAAGGTATCGATTTCGAAGAATCCTTCACTCCGGTAGCTAGATTAGAATCAATTAGACTATTATTGTCTTTTGCATGCCATAAAAATTTTAAATTATTTCAAATGGATGTTAAAAGTGCATTTTTAAATGGAGATGTCGTTGAGGAAGTTTACGTTTCTCAACCTCCGGGCTTCATAAATGAAAAATTTCCCAATCATGTTTTTAAACTAAAGAAAGCTCTTTATGGTTTGAGACAAGCTCCTCGAGCTTGGTATGATCGCCTAAAGAATTTTCTTTTGGATTTGAATTTTAAAATGGGCGAAGCCGATTCTACACTTTTTGTTAAGCATGCGAATAATGATATTTTATTAGTTCAAATTTATGTTGATGATATCATTTTCGGTGCTACTAACTTCACTCTTTGCGAAGAGTTTTCTAATGTTATGAAGGAACAGTTTGAGATGAGCCACATGGGCGAACTCAAATATTTCTTAGGTCTCCAAATTCGCCAATTGAACGATGCAATCTTCATCCACCAAACGAAATACACGGTGGAGTTACTAAAGCGATTTGGAATGGAGAATGCCTCCGGGAAAAAGACTCCTATGAGCACTACAACGCATCTTGATAAAGATACGGGCGGAAAAGATGTAGACATTCGTCTATATCGAGGTATGATAGGTAGTTTACTTTATCTTACCGCAAGTAGGCCCGATATTATGTTTGCCGTTTGTATTTGTGCTCGTTATCAGTCTCAACCTAAGGATTCTCACTTAGTAGCGGTTAAACGTATTTTTCGCTATCTAAGTTACACTTTAGATTTTGGATTACTTTATCCGAAATCTAGCACATATGAGTTAGTCTCATATAGTGACGCTGATTATGCGGGATGCAAATCCGACAGGAAGAGTACTAGTGGCACTTGCCATTTTCTAGGAAATTCCCTTGTCTCTTGGTTTTCCAAGAAGCAAAATTCGGTATCACTTTCAACCACCGAGGCGGAATACATTGCCGCCGGTGCCGCTTGTGCCCAGGTTCTTTGGATGAGACACACACTGAAGGATTTTGGTATTCATTGTGATACTAGCCCTATCATGGTGGATAACCAGAGTGCTATTTGTCTTTCAAAGAATCCGGTGCACCATTCCCGATCTAAACACATAGATGTCCGACACCATTTTTTAGATGATCATGTTGCTAAAAAGGACATCATATTAGTGTACGTTGAAACCCAAAAGCAAATCGCCGATATTTTCACGAAACCCCTAAAGGAGGACTCCTTTGTGCGGTTGCGTCGAGAATTGGGAATTATGGGTGAATCCGAGATATAGGATTCATGTTTCATTCAATTATCTTGCATGCTATTGTATTTCGCAATATTTCGTCATGCTAGACTTCTTGAATTTTTCGGGATTTTATGTGATATGTTTGAATTTTTGCTCGAATTCTTATTTGGATGTCGTATTTGAGATTTCGGTGTTTTATGGGGTAGTTTAGATGACTTATGAGAGGGTTAAGATGGTTCATCCAAGTGTTTTGTGGAGAGATCTTATTTATCAACTTTTGGACTCTTCTAGTCGGTTTCAGTTCATCAGCCAACCGACTAGATGCACATCTAGTCGGTTAGCTAGTGAACTCAGACCGACTAGTTCAAGCTTTGAACTTTCCCTTGTCATTGACTTCTTTTAGTCGGTCACAGTTTACTTACCGACCGACTAGATTGAAAACTAGTCGGTCAGTGATTCTTCTGTGACCGACTAACTCTAGCCCTAGAATTTTCGTTTTGCCTCTGTTTCGACTTAGTCGGTTTAAGCTCATTGACCGACCGACTAGATCGTAATCTAGTCGGTCAGTGCTTGAACTGTGACCGACTAAGTGCTCTAGGGCAGTCACGTCTTTTCACATTCTCGACCGACTTATTCTCATTTTATCCGATTGTTTCTAAGTCTAGTCGGTTGTTTTTGTTCTCCAGCTCGAAAACCCCCCAAACCCCGCTCGTGTCTCCTCGTCTTCCCGTCGATCTCCGGCCATTTTTCCGGCCAACTCCGCCGCCAGTCGCCGTCGATCACTCCACCTAGGTATCTCCTCCTTCCTAGGTCTCGTTTTCATCCCTAGGGTTTGTCTTAGGACTTGTTTTCACCTCTAGGGTTTCAGATTCAATCTTAGGGTTTGTTGTTTTCAGTTCTAGGGTTTGAGCTTAGGTTGTTTGATCTTCTCCTATCGCTTGATTGAACTCGTTGTGCCAAGATCATGGCTAGAACGAGAATCCCGATTACCTCCTCTGGGGCATCCCCCATGACCATAGAGGCCGCGACCGCTTCGACCCCTCCTAAGCGTAGGGCCAAGACCACTCGTCCCCCCTCTTCGTCTTCAACACCGTTGAAGAGGAAGAGGACATCCAAGCCCAAACTTACCAGCCAATCTTCCAAGCCCAAAGCTAAACCCAAAAATTTCCGTGCACCTACCCCTCCCGGTGAGCGTTCAGATAGTGACTCCGAGGATGATTCCGAGGAAGAATACACTCCTGAGCATCCCAAGAAGGCACCTACTCCACCCCCTCCTCCACCTCCTCCACCTCCTCCTAAGACCCGTAAGGCTAAGGGTAAAGGCCCGATGCCAGTAGGCGGTGTAGATATATCGTTGTGTCGCGACGACCCTCAGTGTCTAGCAGCTTACAACCGTATATAGCATTGCCCACTGCTATTGGAGCATTACGTTCAGTTTTCTGATTTTCTTGGCCTTTCGGATCTGTTATCCTATAGTGGACTTTTGGACTACCTTATATTTGACCCTAAGGCGAACCCTCGACCCTATCCTCGCCTGGTCAAGCTCTTCTATGCCAATCGTGTCCTGGGCCAGTACGATGAGAGCCACTCCATCGAGACTTCTGTTTTGGGGACTCCGATAGTCCTCACGGCAGAGATCTTGGGGGAGTTAATAGGTTGCTCATCGTATGGTCTCTTCCCGTCTGACATCTCTGTAGACGATATCTCCTCCCTCGATCAGCGGACCCTAGCTAAAATCTTCCAGGTTATCCCTCCTGCATTCATAGACGTCCCTTCCAAATCATTCAAGCCGAATGCTTGGGTGATTAACCTGATCTTGAAATCCTGTCTTCTGCCCAAGTATGGATCTTCCTCTCTTCCGTCTCAGCCGTTTCTGAAGTTGATATACTCTCTTTTCATGGGTAGCGAGATTAATTGGGCTCGCATTATACTCGACAAGATGGACTCTTTCGAGTGTATTCGCAAGACCACTAAATCTGCGCACATCCCATATCCTTGTCTTCTGACCTTGGTTTTCCGTCGATTTGGTGTTCCCTTGCCTCCGGATGATGAGCGTCCCCTGGGACCTCCCCTGAACGCGACGGCCGTCAAGAAATCTCTTGCGGCACTTCGTCACGTGCAACGGTCGACTCCTTCTGCATCCCAGGCCACACCTTCAGCTGCTGCTGCCCCTCCTCCTACCACCACACTTGATGATGTCGTCCGGTTACTTCGTCGTCACGAGTCTCGTTTGGCTCGTACCGAGGAGATAGTTTGCCGTATGGCTAGTTTGATGGGCATTCACCTTCCTCCTCCTGTTTCTGAGGATGAGGAGATGGATGATGAGGATATTGATGAGCTTGTCACCTCCTTAGCTCGTGGCGCTGAGGCCACTGCTGCTGCCGCTGCTACCACATCTGCTCCTGGAGCTGGCACCTCTTCCGGTGCTCCGGAGCCTTCTGCTGCTGCTCCCTCTGACGACCCTGCTCCTGATCTGCCTGCTGATGTTCCTGTTGATACTCCAGCCGTTGAGCCAGTCGTTGATGTCTCCACCCCCGCCCCGACGATCCCTTCAGTTCACACGCCACTCCTCACAGCAGAGCCTGAGTCCACTCCCTCGACTGGACCCACGGAGACTGCTGATCCTGCCACTTCCTCGTGATCGTCAGTTTCGAGGACTCTCCACTGATCATTGGATGATACATCTTGTTGAGAGTGTTTTAGGTTAGGATGGGATGGAGTTTGGGTGGTGATTTGATGTATTTTGATTTTATGGATGTCGGTGTATTTGTCGTATTTTGGATGTTGATGATGGTGTACCGATGATTATGTTGTACCTTTTTGATGTTGATATAGATGGTATGTTGCACTTCTTATGATGTAGTTGATCGCTCCGGAATGTAACCCAAAAGTGCAACCGTGTAGTTTTACCGCAAGCACACGGTGTAGCGGCGAGCGGGTTATCGAACACAGGGAGGACGAATGAAAGTGCTTGCTCCAATCAACCTGGCTATTAAGAACAGAAAAGAGAGAATTTGCCTTTGGCGATCCTGTCACAATCGTCAGACAAAGTACGAAGATATCAAATCAAATAAAGAACGTCTAGGGAATAGGGAATCCCCGCTACTCACCGTATCTCGTCAATGTGGTTCATTGGTATCAAAATTGCTAGAATAAAATTTTGGATGAACTAGTTGCAACTAAATGTAATACCTAGCTCACGCTCTCGCGCTGTTACCGGTCTATAGCTATCCTAGGTTCGGGTCCAATCTCTTGCAAACCCTAGCCTAGGCAAGCTAGCATTAGGATCAACATCATCGTTCAATCGCCCCCCGAGCCCACTCTCGTGCAAACTCGGGTCACGACCTAGGTTGGGATAGTTCCTACCCGTCCAATCTCTTGCAAACGGGTATCGGCACGGAATTGCAACCGGAATCCTTAGTATCGGTCCAATCTCTTGCAAACCGATACTACGGAAATTCGATTCCAACCCAATTCGGATTTCTAGGGTTTCCTGTCGAGTTGGGATCTAATCTCTTGCAAATCCCAATCGGTATGAACTCCTAGCCATCCGTAGTAAATCGATCCCAATCTAACCCTAATAGCAATTCTAGCAAAATTTCTACCAATTCATCACAAATCTGAAATTGGGCTCGTAGGGTTCATCCCCACGCCCCAAGACGTGGAGACTACTCACAATTCATAGCACAAATACAAAAATAATCAATGAAATTAACAAGAGAATTCATCACAATATTGAGATAAGCAATAAAAATAGTATTTTTAGAGGAGAGAGACACAAACCAATGGAGTTCTTCCAATAATCCAACAAAAATCAACTTTTGTCTCCTCTCCAATCACAAGAATAAAAGCTAAAAAGTTAATCTAAAAGCTGCAAAAATTAAAGAGGAAAAATCTCTCCAACCTAGGGTAAAAACAGGGGTTAAATACCCCCCAAAATCGTCCAAAAAACTGTGACCAAAATGCCCCTGCGCAGCCTGAAATCCGCAATTTTCGCTACAGGCAGCGCGTCGCACTCGGCCGAGTGACAAAAGTCACTCGGCCGAGTGAGAAACCCTGTAAATTTCCAGTAAGTCTGGGTCTTCAGGGGTCTTCACTTCGGGAGTCGCTCGGCCGAGTGAGTTGTCGTCACTCGGCCGATGGCTTCTTAGTACTCGGGCGGTCGGCATTTGCCACTCGGCCGAGTGGGTCTTCTGAAGCTCAGGCAGACGAAAAACAGTAAGTTGGCGATTTTTGAATGGCTTCGTCTGAGCGCCACTCGGGCGGACGGGATCTCGTCACTCGGCCGATGTGGCTTCCGTCGCTCGGCCGAGTGCACACATGAAGCGTGTCCGATCAGGTCGGCCGAGCGGTGTCTCGCTGGTCGGCCGAGTGACTCATTCACTCGACCGAGTGGGACACCAAAAATGCCCAAACAGCTTGTTTTGGCCTCCTCGTCGCTCCTGCGACGTTCTTTCTTCTTCCGCTCCTCTCCAACAGCAAAATACCCCTCGGGGAGGTCATCGGTGACACTCTGGAGTAGGCGCATCTCGAGATCACTCCAAATCGCTCCAAATCACCTGAAATGCGACAAAAACAACAAATCGTGAAAAGCATCGCAATATCGTCGATATATCGTGAAAAACATGATTTGAGCGATCTAAATGGCATGTAAACATGCGGGAAAAAAGTGTAAAATAAGGAGTGATCAAAATCTCCCAAGCTTGCCTCTTACTCGTCCTCGAGGAAGATAAGTAAAAGGCGAACCCGGTGGATTCGGAAAACGAAAATGGCGAAAAACGAAAAATGAAAAACGAAGGAAAACGAAAAACGAAATAAAAACAAAGAAGAAAGAAAGAAGCGAAGAGGGAAGCTGCTAGATCATTTTCTCAGGACGTGGGTTTTGATCACTCATATAGCATGCACCGAACGAAAAACACATGTCAAAGAATTTTATTTCGATATCATAGTATCATAGTGCAAATAGAAATAGAAAACCCACGAACAACGATATAATCATGAAAAACGGAATAATTTTAGAATTAACATCGTCTGAATCATTTAAAGCGGTATACAAATCGCAGATCACACACTTTTCAATTGAATGCTTTCTATGAGGAGTATTAGAGTATCACGCAATAGAATAGAAAGAATAGATAAGTGTGGATTTCATGAAATGAGTGCTAGGCATAGATTTCTGGACTTCGTAAAGCTAGAAATAATCTCACCGAGTATAGAATATTACTTAGCCTAGGTTGTCGTGCAACGTCAAGTAGTCACTCTCTCACACATCATTGGATTCCCTCCCCCAAACTTATCTATAAGCGTGGTGGCATAAAAAATATTTACATCCCCATTTTTATAAAGCTCCAAAAGTAATGAAAATAAATACAAAAAGAGAGAAGAAAGAGAGAACATGAGATGTGATCTTTTATTGAGGTTCTTTCCTCTTTTCTTTTTCTTTTTTTTCTCTTTTTTTCTATTTTTTTTTCAAATAACATATATACACAATGATCCCAACTCAGAGAGAAGTAAGAACATACAAGAAATTTTTTTTTTCTTTTTCTTTCTTTGGTTTTGGGAAATTTGGAGCTAGGAATTAATAGCGGGGGAAATGCCATATAATAGAATCGCTAAGGGGAGATTCACCAATGATTTTAAAATAGAGAAATGATGTTCAAGATTTGTGGAGAAAGAAATAAATATATCTCTCGGTTCACTCTATAAGACGTGCACGACAACTTCAGCAGGGTAATCTAATCTACTCAGTTTCGATCACAAAAAAAACTAAACTAATCCAGATTCATCATGGCTAACATCATTCAATCATCCTGAAGTGAAATGTACAAATCATGCATATAGAAGTGATATAGGAAAAGAAATCGGTACTCCAGATATAAGCATTCAATGCGTGAATCTTGGTGTGTTTTCTGCGATAGCATACATATGAATATTCAGACTCAGCTAATAATAAAATTTCATCCATTTTCATGTGGAAAAAGTGTGGGTTACTATCTCTAAATGCAAGGCAAATCACAGCGTATGATATCAGAAATAAAATCTAAGACATGACAAATATAGCACGCATATAGAGGAAGCTAACTCCACGTCATCATCATCACAGAAAAGTCATCTCTAGCATGAGATGAAAAAAGAAATAAAGATAAAGGGGAAAAATAAAACTATTTACAATGCGGCACACAGAAAAATAAGAAAAACGTGATGCATGGTAAAATAAAAGAAAAATGATGAAAATAAGTGCAAAAGCGGAAAATGGCGTGAAAAAACTAAAAATAAAGGTGGTAAATCGAAAAAGAACGTGAGAACTCACTCCACCAAGCTAAATGGCACAGTGTCCTCAATGTGCGAAGTGTGGCACACCGAGAGACAAGTAATGTGAGGGGTAAGTGAGGATGCATGCATGAGGAAAAATAAGAAAATAATGAAACGAAAAATATGATGCGGACATGATGCATGCAAATAAAGGAGTGATACAGATATAAAGGTGTGGCACCAAAAACTCTCCCTCTCTCCCAAAAAAGATATATAAAGATATGTAAAGAAAATGTGTATCCAAAAACAGTGAGGGGAGGGGGGTGGTGGGCAAAATGAATCAGGACCCAGCAGAGACGGGCAGCACAACGGCAAAAAGAATCGATGGCATCAAGAGTGCCTAAGAAGGTGGGGCTGCGCCGTCTCCGTCCTGAGGCGGAGGTGGTGGTGGTGGTGGTGGGACAGGCTGCTGAGCGGGAGTGGGTGTGGGTGTGGAAGTGGTAGCAGGCTGGGTATGGGTAGGAGTGGGGGTGGTGACCTGCTGGGTGGGTGGGGGAACGCGAGGTAGTCGCTCCAGGACCTGGGTAAGGCAGTAGTGAATATGCGGGAGCAGGTCGAAGCGGCCAGCCATCGCTGTGACGGTGGCGGACAGGGTCCTAAGGTCGCCTCTAAGGCCACTCACCGCCCCCTCGAGAGCACGAATGCTCTGAAGTACAGTGTCGGGGGGAGGTGGTGGAGAGGGACGCACCGGTCTGGGCTGTGCAGGTCGGGGCTGGCGTACTCTGGTGGCGTAGGTGACAGGCTCAGCAGGCAAGGGAACGAAAGGTGCTGCGCTCGCAAGTGTGGGCCTGGCCTCAGTGCGAGGCTGGGGCACCGGCTAGTGAGAAGTGGAGGCAGCAGCAACGAAAGAAGAATACAAAAGTGGCAACGAGGCGGCCAGAGAGGTCGGTGACACAGAAGTGTGGATAGACACCACGACACTCTCAGAGAATACTGTAGCTGTGGAGACAGAGGTGGAGACTACGGTCTCTACGGCGGTGGCAAAAGAGGGCTCTCCGCACTCAACTATAGTCGGCGGGCGCTCGGGTGGGGCAGAGGAAACGGGCTCGGCAGACAGAGGGCCAGTGGTGGTGGTGGCAGGCGTGGAAGCAGTGGAGGTGGGCTCAGCTAGGGTACTCCCGACACCGGCAGAAGTGTGGACAGAGGTGTCGGGAGCAGCAGAAATATCAGGGATAGGCTGAGGGGCCACGGGGTCAACAGGGGCATCAGGCTCAGCAGGTGCAACAGGGTCTGCGGGGGTAGCGTGGGCAGCGTGGGCCTGCTCGGCCTCCTCGGCCTCGAGCACGTATGCGGCTGGGATCAGAACATCCATCGCAGGGAGCCAGTCCACCTGGGCCGGTGCAATCTGAGTCCGAGCTGGGCTCGGAAGAATCATGTAATCGGCACCGTAAGGGCCGTGCAGCCAGACCCAGTGTCGCTCACCGTGCGGACGCAGCATCTTCATCCGGGCCATAACATCTATGGACAGTGAAGTGGGGCCCGGTGCTCGTCGCAGGTCATCTGGAAAATCCCCGCCGGTCATAAGGGCGAGCAAGGTGATCAGGCCGCCGCAGCATATCAGTGAGCGAGCGCCCACCGATACGATGATGCGGTCCAAAAACCAAGCCGCGACATCAATCACGACGGCGGGGACCAACTCATCGCCCTCCCTAGATAGAGCTCTGGGCCGTGTCATCGCGTAGAGCATATAGAGCTCCGGCGTGGACATCGTACCCGGCTCATATCTGGCCAAAAAGGTCGTCGCCATAAGGCGCTGAGCTATACGGAGGCAGGGATGGACAATGGCCGAGGCCTTGGCCCTACTAGGGTCAAAGGCAGCGTGAAGACCCGTAATCCGGGCCCAGAAGGCGCCGGCATCGAAGGAATGTAGGGGGATATGGGTGGGGGCGTAACCTCGGTCGGCCCCGGGGACGTCGGGCCACGAGAAGAAAGCTCTCATCATACCGAGAGTGACCTGGCACTCTCGGTCCATGAACCGAAACGAGCATCCCTCGTCGGTCCGGGCGATCGAACTAAGAACCTCAAGTGTCGGACGGATAAACGTGTCCGTCGACACCTGGAAGAAATCTCGCCAGCCCACGTTGTCGTACAACGTGAGCATCCCCTCGAGTACCCCCAGACGTCCTAGGTCTGCAAGGTGCACGAACCTGGAGGGTACGATCGAGCGCTGGGAGATACGCTCGAAAGCGACGCGGTGTGCGTCGTTCCGGAACGTGATCCCCAGCGGCCCGATAAGTGGAGCCGGAGGTGGTGGCTGTGGAGCGGCAGGGAGTGGCTGTGCGGGGTGTATGGGCTGTGCGGGCTCTGCAGGCTGTGCGGGGTGTGTGGGGCCTGCAGGCCATGCTGGGTGAACGGGGTGTGGTGGAGAAGGCGGAGGAGAGTCCTCCATCTCGTGGGAGGGGCCGGCATCATCCGACCGCTTCCGCTTGGCGGAAGCTCTCCTCGACCGCGGCCGTGTCCGGGGCGGCATATGGGCCCCGAGCGCTCACCAAAAAGCGTGAAAAGTGCGGCGTGCGTAAAATGAAGGAAAGAGTATACCACGACACGCCGCGAGTGCAAAGCTATGGAAGCGTGCGAAGACGACGCCTCCACATAGCCCAAATCAGTCCCTGGAAGCTCCCCTGGGCTCCCCTAAGCTCCCAAATATAATCTGCGCATGAAATGGAGATATCAGCGAGTAATATTCAAAGCGTATGGGGCATTAGGGATATAATAGATAGAAATTGAAATTAATTTGGGTTTGGGGTTCGTTAAGCACATGGATCGTCAAAAAATACAAAAAAGAGGAGAAATAGGCGAAAATCGGGATTACCGGAGTCGGCCGGAGCAGTGGTCGCCGGCGGCGACTCGGGCGAGGTGCGGCGGCGGCTCGGCCGGCGGTGGGTGGCCGAGTGGCGGCACTGGGTCGACGATCGGGCGAGCGAGCGAGGGCAGCGGGCGAGGGAGGTGAGAGGTCGGGCAAGATTTGGGTTTGCTTGTTTCGAAAAACGCGCCCTCCCCCGCCCCCTTTTATAGGAAAAAGTTACGACTCGGCCGAGTGACTTGGTCGCTCGGCCGAGTGAACTCAATGGAAAATTCATCCCCGCTTACGCTTCGGTCGAGTGGCCTTGCCACCCTCGGTCGAGTGGAGTAAGTCCATTCGCCCGAGTGGCTCAAGCTACTCGGCAAGACTCGCCCTAGGAGCGTATCAGTTTTACTTGGCCGAGTGAATATAAATACTCGGCCGAGTAGCAGTTATACTGAAATCAGGAAAATAAACAGAGAGTTGGGTACAGCAGAATTCCCTCGTTCGTGAGCGGCTCGGCCGGATGAACTTGTGTGCTCGGCCGAGTGACTAGTATACTCGGCCGAGTGAGCCTTGTTTGCTGTTGTTTGTCTTCGTTTGAGCTCTAAACTCTGTTTTTCTTCCTCCTGTCGATTTCATCTTCCTCCTAAGCATCGAGCGCCTTCATGGGGCGCTCCTCGTCGCCTTGTGCATCCTCCTAATGATGGATACCTCGTTCTCCTCTCCTGTCAGGAAAAATAGGACCCGTTATCACAAGGTTTTTGGGCGAACGACTCAAAACACTAAAAATTTCTAAAACAAAAATAAAAGAAAAGTAAAAATAAAACTATAACCGTCGGGTTGCCTCCCGACAAGCGCTCGTTTAAGGTCGTGAGCTCGACCCCCTTTGATTTTCAATTAATGAGGGATGTTTGGTGCATATGAGATGCACCCGTCAAACTTTCCGGGGAGAACGCTTGGATTCGGAAGTTGCGGCGGCATGTTCTCCCTCGGTGGTTTCCCGTCTCGAATAGTGTGGGGGGGAGGCTCTCCCAAGCTAGCATTTGCTCCGGTCCTCGGTTTCACCGGTGACGCCGATTTCCGTATCGGCGGAGCTTTCTTCGGAGACTTCAATTTCGAGAGCTTGCAAAGCTCTCGAATCCTTGCGACATCAGCGTCGCCTTCATCAATTTCAGCGGAGAAGTCGGGGGAATCATTTATCTTCTCATCTTGGCCTAAATCCGGCCCTTCCTCGAAATCCTCTTTGAATAGAGCGCCGATCGAATGGGGGATCGCCTCCTCAATTACCTCGTCAAGGAGGTCCATGTAGTCAAGCTCCTCGTAGTAAGGCATGTGTTTCATTGCCTTAGGAATATGAAGCTCCACCTCGATGTTGCCGACGTTCAATGTTAGGGTACCTTCTCGCACGTCGACAATGACACCGGCGGTGGCGAGGAATGGGCGTCCAAGTATCAATGAAGTATCTCCCTCCTCCTTAACGTCCATGATCACGAAGTCACATGGCAAACATATGCCCCCCGGGACTTGTAGCGGGATGTCCTCTGTGATCCCTACCGGCCTTGTGATCCGTCCATCGGCTAGTTGTATACGCATGTCGGTGGGCTTCAATTTCGTCCCGGTGTTTAGCCTTAGGAACATGGAGAAAGGCATGAGGCTTACACTAAACCCTAAATCTACCAACGCCTTTTGTAGAGGGACGCCGCCCAAGGTGCAAGGAATTCGAAAACTCCCCGGGTCTTTGAATTTGGCCGGCTCCTTCTCTCTCTTGGTGAACCAAGAGCCCTCCTCGGCGAGCATAATCTTTTCCTTCCTCTTTCTCCCCGAAATCAAATCCTTTAAAAATTTAGCATATGTGGGGATTTCCACGATGGCGTCGAGGAAGGGAATGTTGAGGCTAACCCCTCTCAGATACTCGAGAAACTTTGCTAGCATTTTATCCATCTTTTCTCTAGCAAGCCTCTGGGGGAATGGGACCGGTGGCATGAAGCGCCTCTCTTCAATCAATTGCTCCGCTCTAGATTTCTCCTTTTCTTGCGGCTCTTTCTCCCTCTCAACTTCAACTACCGGCTCAATTGGCTCTATATTCTCCTCCACGGGCTCCTCGGTAGGAATCATGGCGGGGGTTGTATCCTTCCCGCCTCTAGTTGTAACGGCAACCACGGCATTGATGTGGCCGGTGTTGCCCCGTGGGTTTTGCTCGGGTTGAGCCGGCAATTGTTGAGTATTCCGATTGAGCAACGCCAATTGCTCCGATATTTGTGCCACAACGGTTGTAAGGGAGTCTTGGCCCGCCTTCAAGGAAGCATTGACCTTCTTTTACTCGACCATAAACTCCTCCACTCTAGCTTCGAAGTCGGATCGTTGTTGAGCTTGTGGAGGGTTTTGCTTTCTCCACCCTTGATTGTATCCGGGCGGCCTATAGGGTGGAACTTGTTGCTTTGGTTGGAAATTTTGTTGTGGAGGCCCCCTCGGCGGATAGTGTTGTTGTTGGGGTGGTGGTGGTGGTCGAGCTTGTTGAGGTGGTTGTTGCGGCGGGTTCAAAGCTCCTTCATTGTTGGCATAAGAGAAACCAGGATGATTTCTTGTGGCCGGATTGGCCCAATATCCTTGGTTCCCCGCGACATATTGTACTTGCTCCAAGGATCCCTCTCCTTGCTCTCCTCCCAAATACATGGCTTGAGATTGGTCTTGCCAATCACACATTTGATTCGTTGGTGCGGAGGTGGAAGTGGTTCCTTGGGGCTCCGTGATAAACTTCTCCAGTCTCTCCACTACCTTGTGGAGAGAATCAAACTTGCTTGTAAGCTCCGCTACAGCCTTCGCTTCATAGATGCTAGACGGCTTCAAGGAGGACGTAGAGTGTCCTTGCTCGTCGCCCCATTGTTGATTGTTTAAGGCCATCTCCTCAATTAGGGCCGTAGCTTCTTCGGGAGTCTTTGATAAGATAGCGCCATTCGTCGCGACATAAATAATTTGCTTGGTCCCCGGTTGGAGACCATTGTAGAAGCTATGAACTAGCTCCCAATCTTCAATGCTATGGTGCGGGCATTGATGCTGCAGATCTTTGAAACGCTCCCAAGCCTCATAGAGCGTCTCTTGGGGTCCTTGCTTGAAGGACATAAGAGCGCTCCGAATCTTTACCGTCTTGGAGGGCGGATAGAACTTGTCAATGAATGCACTCGCCAACTCGTCCCATGTGGTAAAGACTCCCTCAGCTTGCGTCCTCAACCAATAAAGTGCCTTGTCCTTTAGTGTGAAGGGGAAGAGACGCAGTCTGATGGCATCGATGGAGACCCCCGTCATCTGAAATGTGGCGCACTTCGACAAAAATAGCTGGATGTGGTAGTGTGGATTTTCATGGGCATTCCCATGAAATGGATCCTGCTGCATCAGAACCACTAGTCCAGTCTTCAGCTCAAAGTTCTTATCAGCCGCCAACTCCGGCATGGCAATGGATGAGGTCGTAGAAGAGGTCTTAGGCCGAAGCCTATCTCGAATAGAAATAATCCTCGCCATTCTTGCCGCTAATTGTTCCGCAGTTTCCGGGTTGGTCATAAACCTCCCTTCCGGATCTTGTCTTCTCTCCGCTCTGATTCTCCGCGCAGTACGCTCAATCTCGGGATCAAATAATATAGCTTCAGGGTCCGCCGTTGATCTCGTGTTCATGCACGGGAAAACAAAGTTTCAAAGAAGTGATTAGCACAATGGAAGGGTTAGGTAAAAAATAATGAAATAAAAACAAAAAGAAAGAAATAGCTAGGGTGGTAAGATCAAACGCAATCGCCTCCCCGGCAACGGCGCCAAAAACTTGATCGCTCCGGAATGTAACCCAAAAGTGCGACCGTGTAGTTTTACTGCAAGCGCACGGTGTAGCGACGAGCGGGTTATCGAACACAGGGAGGATGAATGAAAGTGCTTGCTCCAATCAATCTGGCTATTAAGAACAGAAAAGAGAGAATTTGCCTTTGGCGATCCTGTCACAATCGTCAAACAAAGTACGAAGATATCAAATCAAATAAAGAACGTCTAGGGAATATGGAATCTCCGCTACTCACCGTATCTCGTCAATGTGGTTCATTGGTATCAAAATTGCTAGAATAAAATTTTGGATGAACTAGTTGCAACTAAATGTAATAACTAGCTCACGCTCTCGCGCTGTTGCCGGTCTATAGCTATCCTAGGTTCGGGTCCAATCTCTTGCAAACCCTAGCCTAGGCAAGCTAGCATTAGGATCAACATCATCGTTCAATCGCCCCCCGAGCCCACTCTCATGCAAACTCGGGCCACGACCTAGGTTGGGATAGTTCCTACCCGTCCAATCTCTTGCAAACGGGTGTCAGCACGGAATTGCAACCGGAATCCCTAGTATCGGTCCAATCTCTTGCAAACCGATACTACGGAAATTCGATTCCAACCCAATTCGGATTTCTAGGGTTTCCTGTCGAGTTGGGATCCAATCTCTTGCAAATCCCAATCGGTATGAACTCCTAGCCATCCGTAGTAAATCGATCCCAATCTAACCCTAATAGCAATTCTAGCAAAATTTCTACCAATTCATCACAAATCTGAAATTGGGCTCGTAGGGTTCATCCCCACGCCCCAAGACGTGGAGACTACTCACAATTCATAGCACAAATACAAAAATAATCAATGAAATTAACAAGAGAATTCATCACAATATTGAGATAAGCAATAAAAATAGTATTTTTAGAGGAGAGAGACACAAACCAATGGAGTTCTTCCAATAATCCAACAAAAATCAACTTTTGTCTCCTCTCCAATCACAAGAATAAAAGCTAAAAAGTTAATCTAAAAGCTGCAAAAATTAAAGAGGAAACAGCTCTCCAACCTAGGGTAAAAACAGGGGTTAAATACCCCCCAAAATCGTCCAAAAAACTGTGACCAAAATGCCCATGCGCAGCCTGAAATCCGCAATTTTCGCTACAGGCAACGCGTCGCACTCGGCCGAGTGACAAAAGTCACTCGGCCGAGTGAGAAACCCTGTAAATTTCCAGTAAGTCTGGGTCTTCGGGGGTCTTCACTTCGGGAGTCGCTCGGCCGAGTGAGTTGTCGTCACTCGGCCGATGGCTTCTTAGTACTCGGGCGGTCGGCATTTGCCACTCGGCCGAGTGGGTCTTCTGAAGCTCAGGCAGACGAAAAACAATAAGTTGGCGATTTTTGAATGGCTTCGTCTGAGCGCCACTCGGGCGGACGGGATCTCGTCACTCGCCCGATGTGGCTTCCGTCGCTCGGCCGAGTGCACACATGAAGCGTGTCCGATCAGGTCGACCGAGCGGTGTCTTGCTGGTCGGCCGAGTGACTCCTTCACTCGGCCGAGTGGGACACCAAAAATGCCCAAACAGCTTGTTTTGGCCTCCTCGTCGCTCCTGCGACATTCTTTCTTCTTCCGCTCCTCTCCAACAGCAAAATACCCCTCGGGGAGGTCATCGGTGACACTCTGGAGTAGGCGCATCTCGAGATCACTCCAAATCGCTCCAAATCACCTGAAATGCGACAAAAACAACAAATCGTGAAAAGCATCGCAATATCGTCGATATATCGTGAAAAACATGATTTGAGCGATCTAAATGGCATGCAAACATGCGGGAAAAAAGTGTAAAATAAGGAGTGATCAAAATCCCCCAAGCTTGCCTCTTACTCGTCCTCGAGGAAGATAAGTAAAAGGCGAACCCGGTGGATTCGGAAAACGAAAACGGCGAAAAACGGAAAATGAAAAACGAAGGAAAACGAAAAACGAAATAAAAACAAAGAAGAAAGAAAGAAGCGAAGAGGGAAGCTGCTAGATCATTTTCTCAGGACGTGGGTTTTGCTCGCTCATATAGCATGCACCGAACGAAAAACACATGTCAAAGAATTTTATTTCGATATCATAGTATAAATGATCAAGATCTACATAAATCCCATATATATACATATATATATATATATATGCTCAAGATTGACTAACTGTAACTTGAGGCGATCGTTTATCCTCCGTCGTTCACGCGGCAGATCCAGAGTGGCTGTTCTTCATCTGGCAGATCTAGATCCAGGCCCAGCAGATCTAGAGTGGTCGTTCATCCACCGGTGTTCTCGGGAGGAGTCGACATTCACGCAAGGAGTCGGCGTTTAGGCGGCAGATCCGCCGTGCGGCAGATCTCCTCCGATGACCATCACGCGAAGTTGTGACGTCATCTGCAGAGATCCGACAGAATCAGAGGAGATCGGGCATCCAGAGTGGGCAGCCTCCGATCCGAATCAGATCTGGTTGTTCGGACATCCAGCAGCCTCCGATGTTCCAGATCTTTCAATCCGATCAAACAGCCTCCGGCAGCCTCTTTAAAAATTGGGGGCCTGGGATCAAGGGTATAGACAATGATGGGGAAATCTAACCCTAAGTGTATCAACTCCTTTAATCCCTATCATGATTGCACAATGTACTGCTACAGATATATTTACCCTCAAGCATCTGGGGTTTCTATTCAAGCATCTACGACAACTCGTCCTTCAGATCATGTAGCGACTGAGACTAGAACGGCTAGCCGGGTGTCACATGAAATAATCCCCAACCTCGTTGATGACTTTCTTCTGTTGAAACCTAATGATCAAATGAAGGATCACACAAATGTCCGTAATGAGAATTCCCCCGGGCCTAATTATCTGCAGGTCTCGAAATCAAAAAGACACTTTGAGCTCTCTTTTCTCAGTGGGACGTCCGCTGGATGAAACTAGTAAGTGTTCGTACTTTGCTCCATAACAAGGATTGAATGGAAAATCAATAGCTTGGATTCCTAAGGAGTCCGTCACCGCTAATGTTGCTAAATGGGATAAGACTTTAGTTGGATATGTAGTGGGGGATAAGCCATTTTATGCGCATCTTCGTGCTTGTGTTCAATGTCTATGGCGACCTAAAGGTAATCACCAAATCCACTCTCGTGAAAATGGATTCTTCTTTTTTGCATTTGAATTAGAAGAAGACTGCTGCAGAGTCCTTCACGAAGGACCATGGTTGTTTGATAATTGAGTCATTGTTGTACGGCGTTGTACACCAAATCTGACTATGGACAGGAATTTACCGTCTTCCATCACGGTCTAGGTTCGCTTTCCTGCACTATCGTTAAAATTCTGGTCGACAGATTGTATTAACAGGATTGCTAGTCTTGTTGGCAAGCCCAAGCAACAGCTTCAGGCGATAGATTTTTCATATACTAGGTGCTTTGTTGAGATTGATACTAGTACGGCGTTACCTTCTACCTTTGAAGTTATGGTTGAGGATGCTGGGACTTCCACTATTCATGTCGAGTATGAGAATCTTCCTCCATGTTGCACTACTTGTAAGTGTTTTGGCCACTCAAACACCTAGTGTCCGTTCATGAAGGTGTGTGTTCCAAAGCAAACTCCTCCCTCCAATCCTGAGCCAGTGCATTCAGCTCCAGGACATGAAGTCTATGTGGAGGCTCCTATTTTATCTATAGATAGAGGTCTCAATGCTTCTATTAATGCTCTGAACAAGTGAACATTCATTCGAATGATGGTGTTGATAATGGTGGCACCTCTGAGGATGTTGACATTGACGATCCTAACAACGAAGTCAATGAAGATGAAAATGAAGAATATGAGTGCGAGTGACAGGTGGATGAGGAACCAACTATAAATAATGCAGAATAGATAGAGGAAATCTTGCACAAAACTCCCATTAATAGGGCCCTACCTAGTAGAAGGAGCTCAAGAATAAGACATCCTAAAAAGAGATTTGGATGAAAACTGGTCATGATTTTGTAATTAGTTGTTTTCGTATTGAGTCCTTAGTGTCATGCTAGTTTACTTGTATGGACGAAAATCTTGTTTCTAGTCCATTATTGTAATTGCCTAAGTTAAATGAATAAAATTTATTACTTTTCACATATATACATGTATACATGCATGCATGCATACACATGCATGCATGCATGCATGCATGCATACATATTGATCTTTCGTGGTTGATGTTTAAGCCTATTTTCAGCAACTTTCTCGTGATGGTCATCGTTTGTTTTTACTAGATTCATTATACTCGCTGTTATTATTTTATTGGATTTGAGAAACTTATCGAGTGACCATTCGCTGATGGATATTTTTATGTGTTTATTTTCTTTTTTTGAAACATCTGTCAAGTCGAGTATATGTATGTGCCAGTATTTGCAGCTTAGACTTCGCAGACCTAGACCTTACCGAGATCAACGAATCATGTAATGCTTACCTTTTGTTTTATGTGTACGTACTCAAATTATCTTTTTATTATGCGTACATTTTGTGCATCACTTTTATGGATACCGTCCTTGTTGTCATTCATATTTGAATTGTAAAGTGTAAATGATAATTATAATTGATCATTACTAGTTTTATATGTAAAGGAACCTAACCAAATGACGCTTAGCGTATTTAAATCAAGATGTCCATTTTGGCTCGTCTAAAACTATTAATATTTCAAAAAGTAAATCAATGAGTGCCCATCATCAAGAAAGTTAAAAATGGACTCTTTGATATCGTCATGACACGCGGTCTCATGTCATATGATACCCATAATTAGTTTTTGTAATTTATTGATAATTTAATAAAGATGCGTCATTGGGAATTGAGATTTAAGCAGTCTTAATGTGTTGAAGGCATGCAATTAAAATTTGAAATGCATTGAATTTTAAGTTCAATCCTTTTTCTGTGTTTCTTTCTTTCCTTTTTTTGAAAAGGACTCGAAGGAGAATGTTACATAGCTTATGGCATTGAAATCCCAATTCCTAATGAGAGAGGGAGCAATTGGGACATGACATAAAATTATAATTCACAAAAAACATATTTTGATTTAGAAAATTGTATATATTATATAAAATAAGAATGTTTTTTAATTGGATTGCTAACTAGGACAAACTGATAGGTAGAAAAACGGTTCGGATTTCATCTTGACTAATCAACGGTTGGGATTGAAAGCTAGAGATATTTTTAAAAAAGTTGTTAGAAGTAAAATTCTTACATATACCTATGCCAAGTTAATTCCTAATGCAAATTTAATTCCCAAAAAACCAAGTTTATTTATTCTGTTAGTGAGCATAATGAGAAATGTTAGTTCCTAATGCAAAAAAAAATCATCTTTTTCCCAATGCAAGGATAGTTCCAATACCAAGTTAATTCACAAGTGTATCTGTTGCGGTGTGGAACTCGCGTACAATGAATTTGTATTAGGGGGAACCAAGGGCACGGTGGTTATGTTAAGGAAGGGATTAGGGTAGGCTATTGGACAAGTGATTAGAGGGGTGATGAAGCTAAGCTTGTCGTTGGAGCAGACCACAGAATCGAATCCGGCAGGATGCAGAGAAGGGGCTGAACTGCCTAGGTTGAGGGCGAGCACGACTGGTGATGACGAGCTAACCTGTGCAAGGAGAAACTCGTCAGAAAGGCCGGGTTGGGGTCCAACCCTTAGCCTCTTCAATGCCGAAGTCAGTAATAGGACATAAAGCGGGGGCTAGGCACGCAGTTTGGACTGAGGGTGAGTCGACCGTACGTGACGAGCTATGAGTGGAAGAACAAAGATGTGGACGACCTTTGCCCTTGTGTGTGAGTAAGGAGATTGAGAGTGAATTTTCTCCCCCTTCACCGCAAGAAGTGAGGGGGTATTTATACCTGATGGGAGGCGGTTCGGTAGGGCTGACCTGGCATGCTGACCCGACGTGCTGAGCTGGCCCTGCTGTCAGCGGAAGCTTCGGACGAGGATGTCAGGAACAGGAGTGCCTGCCACGCTTTTGTCAGACGGTGCAATGGTACGGGGTGCTTTTGTCAGTGTGTCAGGGCGTCAGTGCCGAAAGCATTAAGTGTCAGGGGGCGCAGCGGCCAGTGGGTGCTTTGTCAGATGGTCGGGCGGCGTTAGTGTCAGTAGCGTCCTTGTACTAGGTTGTTTGTCGTGTCCAATGTGCCAAAGAACAGTCCCGTAGCTCGGCCCCATAGCTCTGCCCCCGTAGCTCGCCCCCTAGCTCGTCCCCCTTAGCACGTCACAGTAGCTCGTCACCGTAGCTCGGCCCCCTTAGCTCGTCCCCCCTTAGCTCGGCCCCGTAGCTCGGCCCCCGTAGCTCACCAGAGGTCGTCACTGGCTATTAGCGGCCGAGGCGGAGTGCGTCATTCCCATAGTCGCGTCGGACTCTAGAATTGACAGGCGCCCTGTGGCCCTCTATCGTTCGGGTGTGGAGCGCCTTGTCGCTGGGTCGGCCGTCCTACCAGAGGGAGGGACGAGCCGGTGGGGTATTTAGGCGGTCTGGGATGGAAGGTTGGACTATCCGCGATCAAGTGAAGACATCCGGGGCCGAGCTACGGTGACGAGCTACGGTGACGTGCTAAGAGGGACGAGCTAAAGGGGCGAGCTACAGGGGCCGAGCTATGGGGACGACCTTCCTTCCAAGACCTTCCATCCCAGACCGCCTAAATACCCCGCCGGCTCGTCCCTCCCTCTGGAAGGACGGCCGACCCAGCGACAAGGCGCTCCACACCCGAACGATAGAGGGTCACAGGGCGCCTGTCGATTCTAGAGTCCGACGCGACTATGGGAAGGGCACACTCCGCCTCGGCCGCTAATAGCCAGTGACGACCTCTGGTGAACTACGGGGGCCGAGCTACGGGGCTGAGCTAAGGGGGGCCGAGCTAGGGGGCGAGCTAAGGGGACGGAGCTATGGGGGACGAGCTAAGGGGGCCGAGCTACGGTGACGAGCTACGGTGACGTGCTAAGGGGGACGTGCTAAGGGGGCGAGCTACGGGGGCCGAGCTATGGGGACGAGCTACGGGACTGTTCTTTGGCACATTGGACACGACAAACAACCTACTACAAGGACGCTACTGACACTATCACCGCCCGACCATCTGACAAAGCACCCACTGGCCGCTGCGCCCCCTGACACTTAATGCTTTCGTCATTGACACCCTGACACCCTGACAAAAGCACCCCCGGACCGCTGCACCGTCTGACAAAAGCGTGGCAGGTACTCCTGTTCCTGACATCCTCGTCCGAAGCTTCCACTGACAGCAGGGCCAGCTCAGCACGTCGGGTCAGCATGCCAGGTCAGCCCTACCGAACTGCCTCCCATCGGTATAAATACCCCCTCACTTCTTACAGTGAAGGGGGGGGAGAAAATTCACTCTCAATCTCCTTACTCACACACAAGAGCAAAGGTCGTCCACATCTTTGTTCTTCCACTCATAGCTCGTCACGTACGGTCGACTCACCCTCAGTCCGACCTGCGTGCCTAGCCCCCGCTTTAAGTCCTATTACTGACTTAGGCATCAGAGAGGCTAAGGATTGGACCCCAACCCGGCCTTTCTGACGATTTTCTCCTTGCGCAAGTTAGCTCGTCATCACCAGTGGTGCTCGCCCTCAACCTAGGCAGTTCGGCCCCTTCTCTGCATCCGGCCGGATTCGATTCTGTGGTCTGCTCCAACGACAAGCTTAGCTTCATCACCCCTCTAATCACTTGTCCAATAGCATACCCTAATCCCTTCCTTAACATAACCACCGTGCCCCTTGGTTCCCCCTAATACAAATTCATTGTACGCGAGTTCCACCCCGCAACAATTGGCGCCGTCTGTGGGAACGAAGGGTCACACCCATGTCAAATCCCATACCAATCACCGAGACCCTGACTAAGGGTTGTACCCCAACCCGGTGATCTTGAAGACCTCCGGGGCAGCGCGTCAGCTCGCTACCCAAACTGGAGGGCAAAATGCGGGGGAGGCTTTGGCCACTCTGTACCCGCTATCTTGCAGACCTCTGGGGCAGCTCGCCACCCAAACTGGAGGAAAAAACGCGAGGGGGGCTTTAGCCACTCTGTACCCGCTATCTTGCAGACCTCTGGGGCAGCTCGTCAGCTCGCCACCCAAATTGGAGGGGAAAAACACGGGGGGTCTTTGGCCGCTCTGTACCCGCGATCAAGTGAAGACATCCGGGGCAGCTCGTCAGCTCGCCACCCAAACTGGATGGGCAAAATGCGGGGGAGGCTTTGGCCACACTGTACCTGCTATCTTACAGACCTCTAGGGCAGCTCATCAGCTCGCCACCCAAACTGGAGGGGAAAATGCGGGGGAGGCTTTGGCCACTCTGTACCCGCTATCTTGCAGACCTCTGGGGCAGCTCGTCAGCTCGCCACCCAAACTGGAGGGGAAAAACGCGGGGGAGGCTTTGGCCACTCAGTACCCGCTATCTTGCAGACCTCTGGGGCAGCTCGTCAGCTCGCCACCCAAACTGGAGGGGGGAAACGCGGGGGAGGCTTTGGCCGCTCTGTACCCGCGATCAAGTGAAGACCTCCAGGGCAGCTCGTCAGCTCGCCACCCAAACTGGAGGGGGAAATGCGGGGGAGGCTTTGGCCACTCTGTACCCGCGATCTTGAAAACCTCCAGAGCAGCTCGTCAGCTCGCCACCCAAACTGGAGGGGAAAACGCGGGGGAGGCTTTGGCCACTCAGTACCCGCTATCTTGCAGACCTCTGGGGCAGCTCGTCAGCTCGCCACCCAAACTGGAGGGGAAAAACACGGGGAGGCTTTGGCCGCTCTGTACCCGCGATCAAGTGAAGACCTCCAGGGCAGCTCGTCAGCTCGCCACCCAAACTGGAGGGGGAAATGCGAGGGAGGCTTTGGCCACTCTGTACCCGCGATCTTGAAGACCTCCAGGGCAGCTCGTCAGCTCGCCACCCATACTGGAGGGGCAAAATACGGGGGAGGCTTTGGCCACTCTATACCCGCTATCTTGGAGACCTCTGGGGCAGCTCGTCAGCTCGCCACCCAAACTGGAGGGGGAAAACGCAGGGGAGGCTTTGGCCACTCTGTACCAGCTATCTTGCAGACCTCTGGGGCAGCTCGTCAGCTCTCCACCCAAACTGGAGGGGAAAACGCAGGGGAGGCTTTGGCCACTCTGTACCCGCTATCTTGCAGACCTCTGGGACAACTCGTCAGCTCGCCACCCAAACTGGAGGGGAAAAACGCGGGGGAGGCTTTGGCCGCTCTGTACCCGCGATCAAGTGAAGACATCCGGGGCAGCTCGTCAGCTCGCCACCCAAACTGGAGGGGCAAAATTCGGGGGAGGCTTTGACCACTCTGTACCTGCTATCTTACAGACCTCCGGGGCAGCTCGTCAGCTAGCCACCCAAACTGGAGCGAAAACACGGGGGAGGCTTTGGCCACTCTGTACCCGCTATCTTGTAGACCTCGGGGGCAGCCCGTCAGCTCGCCACCCAAACTGGAGGGGGAAAACGCGGGGGAGGCTTTGGCCGCTCTGTACCCGCAATCAAGTGAAGACCTCCAGGGCAGCTCGTCAGCTCACCACCCAAACTGGAGGGGAAACGCGGGGGATGCTTTGACCGCTCTGTACCCGCGATCAAGTGAAGACATCCGGGGCAGCTTGTCAGCTCGCCACCCAAACTGGAGGGGCAAAATTCGGGGGAGGCTTTGGCCACTCTGTACCTGCTATCTTGCAGACCTCCGGGGCAGCTCGTCAGCTCGCCACCCAAACTGGAGGGAAAAACGCGGGAGAGGCTTTGGCCACTCAGTACCCGCTATCTTACAGTTCTCTGGGGCAGCTCGTCAGCTCGCCACCCAAACTGGAGGGGAAAAACGCGGGGGAGGCTTTGGCCGCTCTGTACCCGCGATCAAGTGAAGACCTCCAGGGCAGCTCGTCAGCTCGCCACCCAAACTGGAGGGAGAAATGAGGTGGAGGCTTTGGCCACTCTGTACCCGCGATCTTGAAGACCTCCAGGGCAGCTCGTCAGCTCGCCACCTAAACTGGAGGGGCAAAATGCGGGGGAGGCTTTGGCCACTCTGTACCCGCTATCTTGCAGACCTCTGGGGCAGCTCGTCAGCTCGCCACCCAAACTGGAGGGGAAAACGCGGGGGAGGCTTTGGCCACTTTGTACCCGCTATCTTGCAGACCTCTGGGGCAGCTCGTCAGCTCGCCACCCAAACTGGAGGGGAAAAACGCGGGGAGGCTATGGCCGCTCTGTACCCGCGATCAAGTGAAGACATCCGGGACAGCTCGTCAGCTTGCCACCCAAACTGGAGGGGCAAAATGCGGGGGAGGCTTTGGCCACTCTGTACCTGCTATCTTGCAGACCTCCGGGGCAGCTCGTCAGCTCGCCACCCAAACTGGAGGGGAAAAACGCGGGGGAGGCTTTGGCCACTCTGTACCCGCTATCTTGCAGACCTCTGGGGCAGCTCGTCAACTCGCCACCCAAACTGGAGGGAAAAACACGGGGGAGGCTTTGGCCGCTCTGTACCCGCGATCAAGTGAAGACCTCCGAGGCAAGCCTAAAACGCTTCGCCTCCCAAACTGGAGAAAAAGGGCACGGCCGAGCTACGACTCCCTCCCCCCTACGAAGACTTCGGGGCAGGATCTGTCCCCGCCACCCAAACCAGAGAAGGGTACGGGCCGAGCTATGCGCTCGTTCCCCCCTCAAGTAAAGACTCCGGGGTAGGTAGACCCAACGTGATATTCCCAGGAGGGAAGGTGATACGTCATCCGCGTCGAGCCGAGCTTCCAACTCGAGCCCGGATGACGAGGGCAATTGTTACGACCTAAAGATCGTGATAGTCCGACCTTCCATCCCAGACCGCCTAAATACCCCGCCGGCTCGTCCCTCCCTCTGGAAGGACGGCCGACCCGGCGACAAGGCGCTCCACACCCGAACGATAGAGGGCCACAGGGCGCCTATCGATTCTAGATTCCGACGCAACTATGGGAAGGGCGCACTCCGCCTCGGCCGCTGATAGCCAGTGACGACCTCTGGTGAGCTACGGGGGCCGTGCTACGGGGCCGAGCTAAGGGGGGCTGAGCTAAGGGGGGACGAGCTAAGGGGGCCGAGCTATGGGGGCCGAGCTACGGTGACGAGCTACAGTGACGTGCTAAGGGGGACGAGCTACGGGGGCGAGCTACGGGGGCCGAGCTACGGGGGCCGAGCTACGGGACTGTTCTTTGGCACAATGGACACGACAAACAACCTACTACAAGGATGCTACTGACACTATCGTCGCCCGACCATCTGACAAAGCACCCACTGGCCGCTGCGCCCCCTGACACTTAATGCTTTCGGCACTGAGGCCCTGACACCCTGACAAAAGCACCCCAGACCGCTGCACCGTCTGACAAAAGCGTGGCATGCACTCCTGTTCCTGACATCCTCGTCCGAAGCTTCCGCTGACAGCAGGGCCAGCTCAGCATGTCGGGTCAGCATGCCAGGTCAGTCCTACCGAACCGTCTCCCATCAGGTATAAATACCCCCTCACTTCTTACGGTGAAGAGGGAAAAAATTCACTCTCAATCTCCTTACTCACACACAAGAGCAACGGTCGTCCACATCTTTGTTCTTCCACTCATAGCTCGTCACGTACGGTCGACTCACCCTCAGTCCGACCTGCGTGCCTAGCCCCCGCTTTAAGTCCTATTACTGACTTAGGCATCGGAGAGGATAAGGGTTGGACCCCGACCGGGCCTTTCTGACGAATTTCTCCTTGCGTAGGTTAGCTCGTCATCACCAGTCGTGCTCGCCCTCAACCTAGGCAGTTCGGCCCCTTCTCTGCATCCTGCCGGATTCGATTCTGTGGTCTGCTCCAACGACAAGCTTAGCTTCATCACCCCTTTAATCACATGTCCAATAGCCTACCCTAATCCCTTCCTTAACATAACCACCGTGCCCTTGGTTCTCCCTAATACAAATTCATTGTACGCGAGTTCCACCCCGCAACAGGATCTAACTAGATGAAAAGTGTCTATATGACTATATGAAAAATGTATCTCTAAATTTTAACTTTGCACTGAAAACGAGAGAATATGAATTGGAATGTGTATGATGAAAAATCACGCAATGAAATATTCAGATGCAGTATATTCTATGACACAGTTTTAAATTTTTTTTATAGATAACCGAACTTGGTAACTTATTCTTTTATATTTTGTTTCTTCTCTTTAAAGAATTAGTAATGGTATTCTATAATAAACTTAAATATTAAATATTAAGATGTGGTGGTAAAATGTTGTAGTTTTAAATATTAAGATTTGTTGTGAATGGGTATTTACTGGGTTGATGAGTTATTGGGCCAACCCAAGTGGTTGGGCCCATATCTGTATAAGCCCACTTGTATTCTCCCCTTTGGCTATAAATATAGACCTGAGGGCTCTCCCCTCAGTAGTTGATTCATAACACGTTATCAGCACGAGCCTCTAAAATTTTTCCACAAATTTTTTTTTCCGTTCGTTGCGAAGGCGAAGGCGAAGGCGAGACGGGAGATCCACGAGCGCGGTGCAAGGCTTCCTCCATCAAGGGTCGTCATACGCGTAGGGCTTCGAGCAACCGTCGCTATATCCGGAGGACGGATATAGAGGTAAAAACTCTAAAAACAAAGTTTTTAATCATACGTATGATTACCCCTCCCCTTGATCTCACAAGATCGTCATGGGGATTTATCGTCGCCTTGAAAACGACGGATTATTCATCCCAAAAATCAAATTTTTTTAGGGCTTTTGAATTTCTCTTCCAAACCCTAAATCAAACCCCGCCGGCGGCCTCGCCGCCGCCCCCCCGGCCACGCCGCCCCCCCCATAGGGGGGGCGGCAGCCGCCGCACCCCCCTGCAGGGGGGGCGGCGGCGGCCTCTGCCGCCACCCTCCCCTGCAGGGGGGGCGGCCGCCGCTGTCCCCCCCTTGCAGGGGGCGGCGTCCCCCCCCCCCCCGTGGCCGCCCCCCCTCTCTGCAGGGGGGACGGCCCCCGTCGTCCCCCCCCCCCCCCCCCCCCCCCCGCAGCGGGGGGCGGCGGCCCCCTGGCCACGCCCCCCTCTGCGGGGGGCGACGGCCCCCGCCGTCCCCCCCCCCACAGCGGGGGGCGGCCCCCTGGCCACGCCCCCCTCTGCGGGGGGCGGCGGCCCGCTGGCCGCCCCCCCCCCCTCTACGGGGGGCGGCGGCGGCGGCGCCCCCCCACCCCTGTAAACCCTAACAAAAAAAAATACAGAACTCTGTGGGCCTGAAGCCCACAGCAGATCTGTGGGCTTCAGGCCCACAGATTTTTTCAAAAAAAAATCAGATCTGTGGGCCTGAAGCCCACAGCAGATATGTGGGCTTCAGGCCCACAGATTTCCAAAAAAACCAGATCTGTGGGCCTGAAGCCCACAGCAGATCTGTGGGCTTCAGGCCCATAGATTTTCATCAAAAAAAATTGGGGGGGGGGGGGGCAATAGGGCTATGAATGTGCCTCAAAAGGCAACCTATTAGCCTAAAAATTAATTTAAAATGGGGATTCAAAGGCAAAATATTCGTGAAAAATCACGGTAAATTACGGGACGAATATCGGGCAGACAAGGGCGTTTTGGGGATTTTTTTGGGGGACTTTTTGGGATGACGAGGGAGACTTTTCCCTCTGACAAAGAAAATGTTAATTTTGGGCTTTTAATCAATTTGATTGATTAATCCCATTTACTTTACAACCTATGCATTGTAATCTCTTTTACATGATTTACATCTCTGGCAAAATTATGTGGATATTATTTGCGTGGTTGTACATTTTATTTAAAAACTTAATTAGGAAGATCCTGCGACCGCTCTGCCGTTAGTTACCTAACCTAACGGTGTATGACGTTGCCCAGTGGTCCAATAATTATTAAGCGATTAAATATTGCTTTATCCTCATATGAATAAACTGCCTGTGATGTCTGTGGATGAAAACGTCGATGCGCACAATATTCTTGCATCAATTGCTAAATGTGGTTTTTGGATCGGCCGTTTAGTCCCACAGTTTTATTTCCCGCACTTTTCTTTTATTTTTGAGAGAAATTGTAGTGAGGAATTTATGTAAATGTCAAAGAAAGAAGACATACTTCCATGGAGTCGGAAGCTACGCTTGAAGACGAAGATATTAAATGGGACCCACGGGGTTTCCAAAGTTGTATTTTCATTTTAATTCAAGCTGCAAATTTGTATAATTTGGACTGTGGACTTTTGGACTCTTTCTTGTGGGACTGGCCGATCCACACATTTAGTTTTTCATTAAATATTGCTTCCGCATGAAAATGTTTTTCTGGTTGATTATTAATTCATGCATGTTTGTGCTCTGCTAGATAAATGGCTAAAATTGCAAGCGTTGACTTTGAAGTGCTGGATGCATCAGGCAGAAACTATCTAAGCTGGCAGCTAGATGTTAAGTTTCACCTGCGGGCAAAGTCCCTCATCACTGCTGTGACTGAAAAAGAAAATGTTAGCGATATAGAGAAGGCGCAAGCCATCATCTATATTCGCCGCCATGTGGACAAGACCTTAAAGGCTGAGTACCTTACGGTCGAAGATCCACTTGAGCTATGGACCGCCCTTGAGGACAGGTATAAACATTAGAGAGATGTTATACTCCCAAGGGCGAGATATGAGTGGGAGAACCTGAGACTGCAGGACTTTAAGTCCATTGCTGAGTACAACTCAGCACTTTTTAGCATCACCTCACGCCTGAAGTTGTGTGGTGAAAAAGTCTCAGAAGATCGCATGCTGGAAAAGACGTATACGTCTTTCCATGAAAAGGATGCGATACTTATGCAGCAATACCGTGAACGTAAGTTCACCAAGTATTCAGAGCTGCTGTCATGTCTTCTCATGGCCGAGCAAAACAGAGAGCTTCTTCTCGCCACTCACAATATGCGCCCTCCCGGCACTGTCCCCCTACCAGAAGCTCACCATACCTCTTCCTTCAAAAAGAAGAGGGACAATAAAAGAAAAGAAAGACCACAGAAAGGGGGACAACAGAAAAGAGCCAAGGGCCCACCACAGCAGCGCAAGAATGAAGGGAAGCGCAAGTTCACCTGGCGCAGGAATGATAACAAGAAAAACAATGCACCCCAACCCAAGAGGGACTGGGAAGACCAGTGTCACAGCTGTGGCATGACAGGCCACTGGTCTAGAGTGTGCAGGACCCCAGTGCATCTCCAGGAGCTTTATAAACAAAGCAAGAAAAAGAATGCTGAATCCAACCTGGTGGCTGCGAATAATGCAGTCAAATTTACAGCAAAAGACTTCGAGTCAGATAATCTGCTTGATTAGCCTGTTATCATTTATCTTAGCATTTCTATTGTATGAACATTTTATTTCATGAGAGCTTTTATGTATCTTCAATTCTGTTGAATAAAATTTAGCTTTTCTGAATGCAAATGTTTACTCATTTTTTAGATGGAATGCTCTCATGACTGCTTAGTAGACAGCGCGTCAACACATACGATCCTTCAACACAAATGCTATTTTCATAGCATTATCCCGTATAAGAGCCCTGTAAACACAATTTCAGGGCCATCAGACATAATTGAAGGTTCTGGGAATACAACCTTGTTGCTCCCCAATGGAACAGAAATAAAAATAAAAGATGCACTTTACTCTCCGAATTCCAAGAGAAACTTACTAAGTTTCAAAGATATCCGTTTTAACGGATTCCACTTGGAAACAGCAAATGTCAAAGAAAACGAATTACTGTATGTAACGTCTCAAGAAAATGGAGTTAAAACCATTCTTGAACGTTTTGAGAGCCTCTCATCAGGCCTCTACCATACAAAAATTCGGAGAGAGGAAGCAAACCTGACGGAGCACCTGAAGTGCCCGACATCGGCCAAATTCTTACTTTGGCACGATAGACTTGGCCACCCCGGATCTGTGATGATGCACCGCATCCTAGCACAATGTCACGCCCCGCTTCCCAAAATGGACGGAGGCGAAGCGTGACAAGGCCCGCTTAGGCCAGAGCTGCGAAGCTTGGACCCAATAAGCGTCTGTAGAGATACCATTTTAAAAGATTTTTCAGGTTCTTGCATTAATATAGTTCGAAACAACAGAAAGTACGGAAAGGAAGTCACATTCATTAAATTAGAGATATAACATCCAACAAGTACAAAGTCTAAAAAGAAGCCTAAGCGTGGCAACAAACTATCTAAAAGAACGCTGAAAGTAGTAACCTCTGAAAGTGGCAACTAAAAAGACCTCTAGGTCTGGTCCTCGTCGGGCACGTACTCTGGGTCAACGTCCTCGGCTCCTCGTGCTCCAGTGCGTCTGCCTCGTCCACGAACTCTGGCTGAGCACCTGACGTACAGCACCAAAAGAAGGAACTGTACGTCAGGTAAGGTCTACAAAAAGGGTTAGACCGAACTACAAGTGTATCAACTTTTAGACAACGTTTTACTGGTTGATTAACATGCTGGGGTTATAACTGAGTAACAAACAGAAGTAACGCAGCAGGAAAGCAAGGCGCAACAAGTAGTAGTCGTAGCGTGTGCTACCAACTACGGGACTAACCTACAGGTGTCATGACAAGACGGGACGTGACGGGACAAGACAGGACAAACAGGACGGGACAAGACAAGACAAGTGTGACACGAAGGGTTCACGCCTTACGGTTCGAGGGAGATCAGACCCTCTTGCCGTGCGCACGCTCAACCCTACCCCAACCCAGGAACTCAGGACAAGAAGTACATGGATCACTTCCGCGGAGGGAAGCATCCGAAACGCCCGAAGGCTTTTTGGTAACAGTCACGGGGATCACTCTCGCATGAAGAGCATCCGAAACGCCCGAAGGCTTTTTGTATCACGGGGATCACTTCCGCGGAGGGAAGCATCCGAAACGCCCGAAGGCTTTTTGTATAACAGGGATCACTTCCGCAAGGAAAGCATCCGAAACGCCCGCAGGCTTTTTGGTAACAGGGATCACTTCCACGGAGGGAAGCATCCGAAACGCCCGCAGGCTTTTTGGTAACAGTCACGGGGATCACTCTCGCATGAAGAGCATCCGAAACGCCCGAAGGCTTTTTGTATCACGGGGATCACTTCCGCGGAGGGAAGCATCTGAAACGCCCGAAGGCTTTTTGTGTAACAGGACACGACATGACAAGTGTAGGGAGTTGTTATTCTAGGGTGTCCACACGCACGCACACACATGATAGCCCTACAATATTCAAAAGTTGTTGTTGTCAGGCTCAGACTTCGTCGTCAAGTCTGAGCCGTCAGGAGTCGTCTCGGACGCTATCATTTCACGTCCGGTTCTATTTGTTCACAGTTAACAATTCTAACCAACTAGGGCCTAAGCACGGCCAAAAGTGCAAGTGGATACACTTGCCTGAAACGGCCAGTGCGTCGTCCTCTCGAAGCGTCTCGTCCAAGCGTCTCGTCCGCGGAAGTCCGTCTGAAATATCGCCACGACGACGATGTCAGGTCGCGATTTCAATAAATCCTATTTAGGTTCGTTTCTAGGTTGTCGGGACTACCCTAATTGTCAGAGTCACATTTTGGTGTTTTATCAGCCTAGATCGACCACTACCCTATATGCACAGAAAGTTGTCCGATGGTCGATTTTCTACAGTGGCAGTCATTTTACAGGTGCTGAAAATAAATTTAGTTCAAGTTGACCAATTTTAGTTTAGGTTTTGATTTAACTATGGTGTGGGTTCGCTACGTGTTAGGGAAACCAACCTAGTTCGACGGTCACTCGTATTTCGAATTTGGAAACGGCAATGGATTACGTCACGGCTCTGTTTCCTCGACTGGGGGTAGCGCAACGGGAGAGGTCGTCGGGGTGTTCCGGTGATCGAAACGAGGGCGCGACTACCTGCGTGATCGGATTTATAATATCAAGATAAGGGATTCTCAACAAATTTAAATACTATTAACCTTACTCTTATAACCTTGGTTATTGAATATATATACTGTTTACATCATCTATATGCATTCATTTGATCTAATATATCATTCACATATTATAACACTGTTTGTAGGTAGGATGTACTGTTCCTAAGTAAAAATTTACGAAACTTACAGTCTACGCAAAAATGTGTTTCCGTTGCGTAGGATCACGGCCTAGACGACGACTGGCAGAGATCGGCGGCTCCGTGGGGCGTCCGGTGGTGCGTGGCGGAAACATCGCCGATGGGGCGCTGTTGGTTGCGACGCCGGGGAGAGGAGCTGTGGGTCGAGAGGTGCTGGAATGCTTGTGGTGACATCGGTCTGAGTTTCGAGGGAAGAGGGAGAAGTCACGGTGATGTGCAGGTTGGTGTCGAGCTCATCGGGGCCGCCATGAGGAGGCTGTCGGCGCGGTGGCGAGCAACAAGGAACCGGCGACGGGCAGACTAGCCGATGCCCCTGGGCTCGCCGTTGGAAAGGAGCGGAGAGGAGGAAGAGCCGTCGACGTCGGCTTCGATAGAGGGAGGAGACAGCGAGCGAGGGAGAGAGTTGAGAGGGAGAAGTCGAGTTACTGGGGAAACGACGGTCCGGTGACGGAAGAGGCGTGGCCTTGAGAAGTCTCGGGATGGTTATGCGAACGGGAGAATAGAGAGGTTTTGTGTTGCATGGGTTGTGAACAGGAAAAACACGAAAATGGCCTGGAGATTCTTCGTATGGGGGAAAAGAGATGGCCTGTTTGGGATTGGGTTTGTAAAATAGAAGAGCACGTGAAGTAGGTTACAAAGGCGTGGGAGAGAGGGGAAGGTGTGTACGTGGGGGAGTGAGACGTGCGGATTTTGTGGGCTGGCAGTAGGATTTGATAATGATTTGTTAGAAATGGTTTGATTTTTAAAAGCTAACAGCTTAAGATATCCCCAGTTATTAGGTTACGATTTAATTACCAATAGGATTTGATTTAAAAATGGATTTCGATGGGATAGGTTAGCACGTGAAATCCTTGGGAATATGTTGCCTTGGTGTTATAATATAGAGTAGGGTTTAGTTGGCTGGCAGAGGGAGAGGAAAAGATCACATTGGATGTGGGTTTTTGCGGTTAGGATAGAGATAATAGGCTTTCTATTTTATTATTAAAGTTAGTTACAAAAATTAAGATTCTCCTTTTTGAAAACAACCTGCAACACTTGGGTTATTAGAAAGAAAGTTAGTGGTTGGGTTTAAAGATAATATTAAGTTCATTTTATAAAGGAAACGCACATACCATTGAATTTGAAAAAATTATTTTAAAAAAATGTTTTTAATAATGATATTGTGTTTTACAGAAAGGTCCACCAACATCCAAAAATTAAGAGTAAAATACCGGGGTGATCACGCCTCCGAGAGGATCGTGAAAATGGTGTTCGGACACGTGTTCGAGCTACAGAAAGCAATATATAAAATCAAATACGGTAACACGCACACAAAACAACCAAGGATACGCGCTAAAAACGTTCGGTCAGAAAGCGGCTGTTACACACAATCCCATGGGCATAACCTGAAGAACCAGAAGATTCTTCAGAAGGGAGAATTCCCTTGTGTACCCTGCTTTAAGGGTAAATTAATAACAAGGCCATCACCACTTAAAGTGGATATTGAGTCTCCTAGCTTCCTTGAAAGAATACACGGAGACATATGTGGACCTATCCACCCCCCTAGCGGGCCTTTTCGGTACTTTATGGTACTGATTGATGCATCTTCGAAATACTCGTATGTGTGTCTACTTTCAACCCGCAACTTAGCTTTTCCAAAGCTCTTGGCACAAATAATAAAGTTGCGGGCGCATTTACCAGACAACCAAATAAAGAAAATACGTCTGGATAATGCGGGGGAATTTACCTCTCAGTCATTCCAAGAATATTGCCAGGCAAATAGAAATTGAACATCCGGTGCCGCATGTTCACACCCAGAACGGGTTAGCTGAGTCGCTAATTAAAAGACTCCAATGGATCGCACGACCATTGCTGATGAAATCCCAGTTGCCGGTGGATGCATGGGGACATGCAATCTTGCATGCTGCATCACTAATAAAAATTAGACCCTCAGGAGGTCAGAGTCTATCTCCAATGCAACTCGCATATGGAACGCCGCCGAACATCTCTCACTTGAGAATCTTCGGCTGCGCAGTTTATATCCACATTGCACCACCACAGAGGACCAAGATGGGCCCTCAACGTCGCCTAGGTATCTACGTAGGGTTTGACTCACCCTCCATTATAAGATACCTAGAACCCCAAACGGGGGACGCTTTCAAGGCACGCCTTGAAGACTGCAATTTTGATGAGACGTATTTCCCCAAAATGGGCCTAGACATCGAAAAATCTAGTGCAAAGCAAATGTTAACGTGGGATACAAAAAGCTTGACCCACTACGATCCGGTAACAAGACAATGTGATGATGAGATCCGGAAGATCTTACACACCCAGGACACAGTCCATAGATTACCGGACTCGTTCACTGACAACCAGAAGATTGTCAGATCACACATCCCTGCTGCGAATACTCCAGCTAGGATAGACATCCCGAAGGATGGATGCAATCCACCTGCAGCAGAAGTGGCTGCACCTCAACAGAAAAGAGGCAGACCACCAGGCTCCAAGGATAAAAATCCAAGAAAAAGAAAAATATCCGGAGACCTTGGGACGATACCCCCACAGAGAAACGAGCTCGTGTCCATACCCTCTCCCCTCCCGGAATCCACTGCAGAGGAACTGCCGGGAGAAACAGAAATATCACTAAATTATGTACGTACAGTGGAGGTATTGGACAGAAAGAGTACAGTCGTCGACGATGACTTCGGGTTTCACATTGCCATTCACGTCGCCGGAAGCGATGATGATTATGAACCACACTCCGTTGCTGAATGCAAACGTAGAGATGATTGGCCAAAGTGGAATCAGGCAATAGAAGCCGAGCTGGACTCGCTTCAGAAACGAAAAGTCTTTGGGCAAATAGTCCAGACACCTACCGGTGTCAAACCTGTGGGATACAAATGGGTATTCGTCAGAAAAAGAAACGAAAATAATGAGATCGCACGCTACAAAGCTAGACTTGTAGCACAGGGATTTTCCCAAAGACCGGGTATAGACTATGACGAAACATACTCCCTTGTCATGGATACGATCACGTTCAGATTCCTGATAAGCTTAACAGCAAAGGAAGGCCTAGATATGCAGCTAATGGATGTTGTGACTGCGTATCTATACGTCAATCTCGACAAGGAGATCTACATGAAACTTCCTGATGGCTTTTCAATGCCTGCTGAACTGAAAGATAGACCTCGGGACGTCTATTCTGTTAAGCTACAAAGATCATTGTATGGTCTCAAACAATCAGGAAGAATGTGGTATAATAGACTCAGTGAGTTCCTTGTTCAACAAGGATTCACGAACAATGAAGTCTGCCCTTGTATCTTCATAAGAACAAAGGGAAAATGATTCGTGATACTAGCTGTCTACGTAGACGATCTGAATCTCATAGGATCTCCCGAAGAGATCACTGAGATCTCTGTAAGCCTAACAAAAGAATTCGAAATGAAAGACCTAGGCAAAACCAAATTCTGCCTTGGCTTACAGATTGAACATCAGAAAGACGGAATCCTATTACACCAAACCACATATACGAAGAAAATGTTGCAAAGATTCCATATGGACAATTGCCATCCATTAAGTACACATATGGTAGTACGATCCCTGGATGCACATAAAGACCCCTTCCGGCCGCTGGAAGAGGGGGAGGATATACTTGGTCCGGAAGTTCCCTATCTGAGTGCCATCGGAGCACTACTATATCTGGCAAACTGCACGCGTCCCGATATAGCGTTCGCAGTAAATTTGCTTGCCAGATACAGTGCAGCGCCTACGCAGCGCCACTGGACCGGGGTAAAGCACCTTCTGCGCTACCTCCAAGGGTCTACAGATTTGGGACTCTTCTACAAAAATGGAACATCCCCTACACTTGCAGGTTATGCTGATGCAGGGTACTTGTCTGATCCACACAAAGCAAAATCACAGACTGGGTACGTGTTTACCTACGGAGGGACAGCCATTTCATGGAGATCCATCAAGCAAACCTTGACGGCAACCTCATCCAATCACTCGGAGATCATTGCCATCCATGAAGCAAGCAGAGAATGCGTATGGCTACGCTCAGTCATCCACCACATCTTGTCTACGATCGGACTGAAGACTGGAGACCTCGAGCCCACTACCATGTTCGAGGACAATGCTGCTTGCATAGCTCAACTACGAGGTGGCTTCATCAAAGGCGACAGAACGAAACACATTTCACCAAAGTTCTTCTGGACGCACGAGCTACAGAGAGATGGCAAGATCGACATCAGACAAGTGCAGTCATGTGACAATTTGGCAGATTTGTTCACTAAAGCCCTTCCTACTGCTACCTTTAGAAAACTTGTACATAGGATTGGAATGAGACGCCTAAGAGATCTGAAAGCTTGAGAGCTTGTACAGATCAGGGGGAGTTTGGTAGAGTTTGTACTCTTTTTCCTTAACTATGGTTTTTCCCACTGGGTTTTCCATAGCCAAAGGTTTTAATGAGGCAAATCTCACCAACTCAGGATCCTGAAGTATCCACCCCATGTGAGACCCATACATGCTCAGAATCATGAAGTATTCATGAGCGGGGTCCATAACCATGGCTGGATAAGGGGGAGTGTTGTGAATGGGTATTTACTGGGTTGATGAGTTATTGGGCCAACCGAAGTGGTTGGGCCCATATCTGTATAAGCCCACTTGTATTCTCCCCTTTGGCTATAAATATAGACCTGAGGGCTCTCCCCTCAGTAGTTGATTCATAACAAGATTGATATAATTATTACAGTTGTAAAATATAAAGGGTAAAATTTTGTAATTAACACGTGCTTTGGTGAAAATTTGTAATGTAGTAAGTATGGTTTAAAATAATTGTGATAATGTAAATGATTAAATTTTGGATTGCCACAAATATTTTAAGGTGCTGAAATTGGGTAGATCTTCGTAATAATTTTGGGGGTGGGGATGGGTGAATCTTTGAGTTGAAAATTTTAAGGAAATTTTTTAAGTAATACAATTAGTTGTGCTTGAATAATGTTTGAGGGGATCCAAATTTTTTGAAGGAATCCAAAATTTTTGGGGTAATGTTTTAAATGACCAGTGTCTTAAGAGCACGGATTATGACTAGTATACTAATAAATGATGACTTTTAAATTTTTATCTATTATTTAATTATGCGATGTCATTAAGACCTAAGGAATCTTAGCGTCAATTTAATGGAAGACATTTGAATGCCTTGGGAATTGGTTATTAAATGTCAATTTAATGGAAGATTAATAAATTTTTTTATTTAATTACCTTTCTTGAAAAATTTGACCCAAATTCAGAAATTACCCTAGTCCTTGAAACTCAAATTTAGATTCCAATTCCAATCAAAGTTGGAGGGGGAGATTTGACATTACAATGATAAAGCTCTTGTCTATTTGCATGGCCAAGATAGGCTAGAACTTAGAAGTAATTTGAAGCAAGTTAATTACAATCCCGGAATGTTTGTGAGGATGAGGTTTACAGATGCAACAAGCCTGCGCCCACATAGATCAAGGGGCAGAACCTGAGGATTACATGGATGATACTATCCTAATTCAGTATCGCTGTCACGTTATGGTTCACGCCATTGACCGACTTCACTCTTAACAATGTATAATGGTTAAAAACAACTTATCATGATTAATTTGCAAATGACATGCCCACCAATACATAAACCAAAACCCCTAGTTCTATTTAAGCAAAATGAGCATACAAAATAAAACAAAGACCGTGGTTTTGTTTAAGGATCATACCTTCAGCACAATATTTTTTGACGAGCTTTACTGCACCAGATCCATTGACTTGCTGCTGTCGTATTGAAACTTGGCCCTTATATATCCGAGGGCTCCTGCACGCAGCTACGCTTCCAGTTTGATTTGCAAGTTTGATTTGTGTCTGCTTCCAGTTTGATTTGCAAGTTGCATAGCAATGACAATGGCAATGCGAAAAACTCCTAATCATCTTTCTTGGATCCCTTCATCATGGGTGTTGCTTTTCTGACTTGTGATCGCTTGGTACACTGCGATGCTCAAGCTAGATTTTCCATTTATCATCATCAATGTCAGCCAGTGATTATTATTGTCTATCGCTTCTTTTGTAGTATGCTAGGGGCTTAAATCCAAGGATTACGCACACTGAAACCAAACCTGTCAGTCCAACCATATATTCCGAGTATAGTTAAACTAATGAACGCAATCGCTGTTCCACAACTTGTTAGCTGCCTATAATTCATGCCCATATTCTCCTGCCTCACGACCTCCACTATCCTCTGGCCACAGCTATCCCTTGCCGGTTACAGGATCCCTTGATGATATTGCCATTGAAGTGCTGACTGTTAGTGGATATGGCAGCGATGTAACAACACTCGAATAAGGGTAGATATGTTCGAAATCCAGTGGCGCTGCCATGCTACCGCTAAACGAGGCACATGTTCTTCCAGCGGCCAACCCGAACCCCATGGATGCACAGACCGTGATGTCCTATTACCTCACAGCAATGGCCAGGAAACAATTTCCTATTGCACCCTTCATATTTAAAGGAACATACTTTGAAATGTCCAGCTTCTTGGCTTGCCTATTTGAGATCCCAGAGGCCCAAGTGTAAAGAATGGATGGATCTTGAAGCCAGATACCTTAGCACCAGGTCAAAATACACTAGAAGTGTTGGCCATACACCTGTTCTCATCATGGTTTCAAAGCGAATCCCACTGATTTCGTTATAAGCTAGCATGATCAATTAGACATGTGCTAAAATTTTTAATTCTGTTCTATTGGATAGTGACAATTATTGGTAATATGGTTATTTTCTCCACTCCTCTCAACTGAAGCAGATTGTGATGCAAATATTTAAAAGGAAAATAAATACTCAAAATGTAATAATTTAAGGAAACAGGGAAGAGCCAATCCTTCCTTTGAATTTTCTAATAGATTAGATGAAACTAAAATGATACATCAAAAACAAGGAAACAATTCAAACCCATGAAAGGGATAAAGGTTGAAGCAAGGACATTCTTACAGAAATAGAACACCTACTAGTAATAAGATTGTAGAACACAAGACAAAAAAATAAGATAAAGATTCTAATGGCAACTGTTGATACAAGTGACAAGATTGCAGACAAACTTAAATTTGCAATCTACGCTCAAAAATATCATTACCAAAAAATAAATGACAGATATAGGCTGGAAAATAAAAGAAAGCAGATTTCAAAAGCAAGGGCAGCTTGAGTTTGTTCTCATTTGATGCAGGCATACCAACCTGCAATGCAGGCCAGTGGGGATGGTAGTTCTTCATAGTATGTGCGCTTTGCATATCAACCAAGAAGGCTATCAACCTGCAGATAGATCTGCAGTTAAAAGTTTCTCACAACCTAATGAAACCATCTTTCATAATAAATGTCTTCGTAAAATTGCTCATATAATGAATCTATTCTTTTTCTATGGGATATGAAAATGCATGAAGGATGCATTTTACACACAATTATTTACAGGTCTCCTACAACTTAATTTTTTTGATGTTTGAAAGCATCTTCCGGACCATTTATCAAGCACAAAAGTTGGATGGAAAATCTGAAAAGTTATACATGAAGCACCCACAAATACATGTCAAGTGCTCATAAAATTGGTAAATGAAGTACACAATAAACTCAAAGGAAATTTGATGGATGGTACATATATAGACCATTGCATAACGCATCACAAGTTTTGCCAGTTAATCTCCAGCTTGATTTTTTGCATGAAACAAAATTAAAAATTTTATATCTATTATACAAAATATGGATATTTTTGAATGTGGATGTTGACTAGGGCAAAATGAGGTAAAAGAACGGCTCAGATTTAATTAAGAATAATCAATGGGTAGGATTAAAATTACTAAAGTTTTTTTTGGAGGAAACCCAATATGGTTTTGGGATGGAAATGGAAGAGATGGAAGAGAAGGATGATGAGAACGAGATGGAGAGAGAGAGAGAGAGGAGATAGAGAGGGTGTTGGTGTGGTGGATGTGTGTTTGGGTTGATTTATGACATAAAGCGAGGATATTACTATGTGCACATGAATTTATGACATGAATGTATTTATGCCATGTGTAAACTTATGTTTGTGTGTGGATGGACATGACAAATGGTGTGAGAGAGATAGGACCTGTGCCCTACGGGGAAAGGAATTACTAGTAAAAAAATAAATCTTAGATATCAGTTGGCTAACTCCAGACATTGTGAGAACTGAACACTGCATTTGAAAGGTCATGAATGACACTTCAATGGTTTGGTCTAGGGATGCATCTCTTGATGTTCAAGTCATTAGCACAATCATGTCTATACAGATCCCACAAAAGTTTTTGATTTCAGGGTAATACTTTCTTTTCCATTAGTGAACACTAAAGACACAACGAATTAATAAGAGTTCAAATGATTAATTACCTCGCATAATAAATATGATAATAAGATCGATAAAGTATGCATAGCTGCAACTGATGAGATATTTTGAATCTTTCTTGGAGAGTTGTTCAGTTTAGGTTGTGAAATTGCTCAAGTTTCCAGGGAGATCTGTTTTAGACAAATTTAGGCTGTCTTATCTCATAAGTGAAGTGGATGAAAACCAAAATAAGCTTCACTAATTGATATGATGTATACCCCTCTCTCACTCTCATTAAAGATACTTTTATTTAAAAATATAATGATTGCTAATTCTTTTGTTTATTGTATTTTACTAAGTTGCTTATCAAAAATTGAAATGCAAAAATACATAGGTTATTTATCTTCTATCAGTTTTCTTCAAATTTGTCATTATATCTGACATCTGAAATATGAAAACCATTTTCTATTTATGTTATAATGCTTATTTCAATTGTTCTAATATAACTTTACAAAAATCATTGTAGCTATGATGGTGTTAGGCTTTTTGAAGTTGTATTGCATCACAATGCAAATGACACAATATTTCAGGTGAGATCTGTTTAGGCCAACTCAGATTATATCAGATCCATAAGAAATCAGAAATTCAAACAACTTGAAAGTAATACAATAAACAGAAACAAAAGAAGCTGTCATGAACCAAGTTGTGAGTTACTCTAGACTTTTTTAATTATCACATCCAAACTCCTGATGGCAGGTGGCTAGAGCAAGAAGCTTCATATTCAAAACCAAAAAAGGGCATCCTATAGACTGGTGCCATCCAAAACCTCAGCAACCATCTCCTTTTGTTGCCAAAATAAATTGAAAGGTTCTCATGAAGGATTCTGCTTATAAATATCCAACACCAAGATTTATTTTCAAGTCTCCTTTTCAAACATTGCAGGTAATAAATATTATCAGTGTCCATAATCCAATGAATACATATTCTACATGGTCTCAATATATCATGTTGAAATGACACAGACTGGATCAATTACACAAATAATCATATATTAACATTTCTCTACCATGAAAAGAGTAATAGCGATGGTTGATAATTGACCTTTATTATAAGTCTATTGTTTAAAAGAAAATGACTTGTCACATTTGGGATAGAAATGTGTTCAGTGTAGACATCTCAATTTTTTAGAAAGGTCCCATTTGGTAACAAGCAATAGCAAGAAGTAGCTAACGGTCGCTCACTAAAGTCATGGTGTTAGCTTAAAGTCATCAGTCAGTATTGGCTGATAAAATTGGCCTTTTAAAAGATATTATGTATGTAAGTCCCTTCTTTATGGGAGAACTTGGTGTAAGCAATTTTAACAATGGAGAGGAATTACTAACACTGGATGCAGTGTTCTAAATATCGGATATCGGTCGCGTATCGGCCTATTAAATTTGATATCGGATTGCGGATATCGGGGATATATCTGGGATATTGACTAAATATCGGAGTGTCATATCGGATGCTTAAAATTATGATATATGTCAGCATAGATGTATCTAAAGAAGATATAAAATATACTAACTCAAATAAAAGTATGTTTTAGTTATACTTATCTCGTTGAAAATGAATATCGAGGATATCGACTTAATATCAGAGTGTCATATTAGAGGGTAAAAAATGATGTCAAATAAAAGCATACGAGTCTAAGAAAATATAATCTATATAAACTCAAATAAAAGTAAGTTTTGTGTATACTTGTCTCATTAAACGTGAATACCGGCCATCCACTTGGTGGAATATTTCTTTAAGTGGTCACAAACCAAACGAGTTAACTACCTACAATATATGATTCATGTGGATCAATATTACCAGTGTGAAAGATGAAAATCAAAAAATTGAAAAAAAATGTATAAATGTAAAATAGGGAAAGAATACTCACCTTGATCGGAACCCCTCTTAAGAAGAACAAACGCTAGACTGAAAAAACCAACAGAAAAAATTCAAAAAATGAAAAAAATGAAAAAAAATGAAAAAGGTAAAAAAATACTCCGTAGTAATTACTAATCTTGATCGAAAAATCCCTTGCGAAGATCGAACGTTTGATGTCAAAAGCTCGATCGACGGAAAAAACCGATTACTGGAAGGGAAAAAAAATTAAAAACCGAAAAAAATGAAAAACTGAATAAAGGCACGACTACTCACCTTGATCAGAAAACACTTCCTTACAAAGATTGAATGCCGGACGTCGAAGCTCAATCGATTGTCGTCGGAAATTTTTACAAGACAGAGCTGAGCAGAGCGGTGTAAGGAGCAGAGCGGTTTGATTAGAATTAGGGCAAAGCAGCAATTATCTCTCAAAAATCCCGAGGCCTCTCATCGTTTTAAGTAAATGATTGGATCGGGTGACTCCGATCGGATCCACTTTTAAGTGGACTAACTCGTTAACTTTGTTTTTAAAAAACTATGAATTGCGGCCGATATTTCAAAGGGATATATCAGCCGCATATCGGTCACAGCCAGTGTTCTAAAAATCGGCCTGGGCGGCCGCCTAGGCGGTGCCTAGGCGCTAGGCGGCGCCTAGGCGCTAGGCGGCCAGTAAACGCTCCGAGTATGGCCTGGGCGGTCAATCTGGGCGTTTTAGGGATTAATCGTCCGCTTAAGCGTTCTAGGTGGTGTCTGGGCGCTCTGGGCGGTTCCTAGGCGGTGTCTGGGCGTTTTTGGTAAATGGCTTAATTGCACATGAGTATCTTTTAAATTTTATTTTGTTGCACACAAATACTCTAAAGTAGGTAAATTGGATTTGATTTAGTATGTATTAAATATTTGATGTATTTTAAATAATATATATACATATATATATAAACATAAATATATTATATAAAAATAATTAAAATAATTAAAAAATGCAAATCCGCCTAGGCCGATTAATCCCCGATTAATCCCCGATTAATGCTCTGGGCGCTAAGCGCTAGCAATCCGAACGCCTAGCGCCTAGCGTTTTTTACAACCTTGGTCACAGCCCGATATTGCGGCGATATTTCTCCAAATATCGGAAACCGCAATATATAAGCCCATATCGTATCGGCCTAGTGATAAAACCGATATTGCGGCCGATATATCGGATATCAGACCGATATTTAGAACACTGACTGGATGTGACCTCATACTACTTTCTTAACACTTTCCTAAAAAATTTAGTCTCGTGTTAACTCCTCCATGTAGACCATGTTTAACAAACACAAAATTCTAGAGCATTAATTAGCATAGGTGTCGGCATAGAGGTTTGTTGTTTGGATGGAAAGAGATGGTGCAGGTGTTAGTGTAAGATTTGGTTGTTATGAGTGGTCTGCACTTCTTGTGAATGCACAACAAAAGTACCAGGGCCATTTACAACAAGTATGTGAGGATGATATGGTATAACATTTAAAAATGGCATGTCAACCCCTTAATTTGGGAAAAAAATTAATGGACAAATATATCTTTAAATGTACTACATCTTCTTAATTAAGTGTATGGTATATTTATTAGCTTGCAACACACCTACTTCATTTGAAATTTTAAGATTTTTACATTTGAAGATAACAATCAGTTTATACAACATGCCTTAAGCTAAGCTTTTAGTGGAATCACTTCAAAGCAAGCTCAAAGCTCAATTTTTGTGCAGCAAGAAATTCAATTAATGAACCATGAAAGTTCAATTTTCCTAAATCAACATTGTAATAGTTGCTCTTCTTCATCTTAGCCTTCATCCCAAAAATTAGAGTCGGCTAACGTTGTAACAGTTAATTAAGTTTTTTTTTTTGGGTTGAACCATAAATGAGCACAAAACGAGCTAATCCCATCTATCTGCAGCATGGTAAAAATTGGAATCCCCCTATCCCAGTTTGGAGACTACACCCCAGGTTTTAAAACTCGCCCTGATTTAGGCATTTGTCAAGAATTAAGAGGTGTTCTATGCTAATGCTCCCATGATCCCACCCAACATGCCCCAAAAGTCCCTGATTAAAAGAACTAGGCACGTTGCAGTTGTCTAGATTTTCATAATTGCGTAGTAAAGTAGAGCTAAAAGTAAAATGTAGCTAAGTAATAAAACCTCGATATTTTTTGTGAGGATGAAGTTTACAAGGAGAGAAAAATGTGTGCGTCCACATAGTTTGGGATATAAAATCTATGGAATGTTTGAAACAATGAAATGTCCCATGCACAACATCAATTTGCAAATATGACACAATCACATACATAAAAAAGGACCCAAGATCCATCCATGCGAAGTTACCATACATTATAAAGGCACCGTCCAACGATCAATAAGCAATGTCAATATACACATAACATTAACTGACCTCTTATACAAACTACAAGCTTCTCCCTCGATTCCTTCCGAAACCATTACCATCTCTCGGTTTCCAACGTGTCGAATCTCTAACCCTGTTGCTACCATCATCAGAATTCAACTCACTCATCGGCCGCAGTGTGACTCTCCGCCTGCTTCTGCCCATATTCTTCACATTTCCTCCAGACCCCAGATGTCCACTTTCACCCACGGCCGGAGGAAGCCGACGAATGGTCATGCTCTCGGAAGGAATATGGGTAGAAGAATCTCTAACCCTGTTGCTACCGTCATCCGAATTCAACTCACTCTTCGGCCGCAGTGTGACTCTCCGCCTACTTCTACCCATATTCTTCACATTTCCTCCATGCCCTAGATGTCCATTTTCACGCATGACTGGAGGAAGCCGAGGGATGGTCATGGTTTCAGAAGGAATGTTGGTAGAATCATCTCTAACCCTGTTGCTACCATCAACAGAATTCAACTCACTGCTCGGCCGCAGTGTGACTCGCCGCGTGCTTCTACCCATATTATTCACATTTCCTCCAGGCCCGAGATGTCCATTATAACCCACAACCATAGCTTCGACATCAATGCAATCCGAATCACCGACCTCCTTCTCATTGGCATTCAATCGAACACCTTGGCTACCATCCTTCCTCCTCCTCCTCCTAACTCGGCCGCTGCCTCTTGCAATCCAATCATCAAAACCCACATCATTATCATCATTATCATGCCCCTCCTCGTTACCCACGAGCCCGTAAGGCTTCACGCTATGCACAGCTCCCTTGGGGAAAAACCGCCGGCTGGGCAAAATCGACCCATCATCGTTCCTTCTGAAAACTTGTGGGCCGTCTCGATCGGACCACATGTCGAACCCGTCTGGCTTCTGGAAGCGGTCGGCGAGGACCTTGACCTGATCATCGGCGGAGACGGAGAGGAGGGTGGGGGCCTTCTCGACGAGCTCCCAGGGCTTCTCGAGCTCGTACACGGCAGCCTTGAGCTCGGCACGCTTGCGCATCTCGTAGATCTGGCGCTCGCGGAGGAGGCGGGCCTTGAGGAGCTGCTTGGCCTTCTTTGCCTGCATCCGCTTCCACTGCCATTTTGAGACGCCGCCAGGGTACGTGCGGGGCCCGCCGCCCATGCGGATCGGAGAGGGGAGGAGGAAGGGGCATCGGAGGGGTGGGGCCCATGGGAGGTGGGTGGGTGTGTGGGTGTGTAGGCGGGTGGGTGAGATTAGAGAGAGGGAGGAGAGCGATGAGGGGAAGAGATGGGTTAACATTGTTTTTGCTGCTTTTTCCCCCTGGTTTTTGGGGATGGACAGATGAGGTGGGGGATGACCGTAACAAGAGTGATGTATTTTGTTGGGCTCAAACAACCCAAACGATGAGGAAATTCTATACACAGAGACAAAATGTTTTGCACACAGACCGCTTTACGTGCACCTTGTTATGAATACGCTCATGAGGCCCATTGGGTATCCGGCACATCATTGAAAGCTATATATATGAAGGAAGATGAGCTCTTAATCCCTTACACATATTCTCTACTTTTCCCTTCACAACACGTTATCAGCACGATCACGCTCGTTGGAAAAGGCGACGATGCTCAAAGAAGGAGATCAATCAAACACTCAGTTTTAAGAAGATCGTATTCTTCTCAATGGGGAGCAAAAAGGGCATACTTCATCAATCGTCGTCTAGATTCCTTTGTCGAATCTAGAGGTAAATCCTCAAAATTTTTAGATCTAAACTTGCTTTTCCAGCAGATCTGCATGTTTTAAAATCCAAATAGTTTTGAAGCACAGTAAAAATCGAATTTTTTTAGATCTGAATGTCTAAAAATAGTAAAAATCGATTTTTTGTCTTAAAAATCAAAATTTTTTTAATACGATACATGGCTGTGCCCTCGTGCACGGCCAGGCCATGCCCAAAAGGGCATGGCCGGCCGCGTCTATAGGGCGCGGCGGCCGCGCCTCGCAGGCGCGGCCTCACCGTGTCCATAGGGCGCAGCGACCGCCACGACGGTTGCGCCGCCCTTGGCCCGGCCAGTCGTCGCGGCGGCCGCCGTGGGTCCCCCCTAGGGTTTTTCTGAAACCCTAGCCCTTAACGGGCCAGTTTTTAGGGGAGGCTCAATTAACCCTATTGGGTTGTTTTCATGGCCCAAAAAGCCTGGAAATTAGCACACTTACACATAATTTTTATTTTTTTTTATTTTGGCCTCAAAAGCCCAATAATTAAAGAAATTTTAATTTTGTGATAGGGTTAAGCGGAAAGATAAAAAATAAATAAAATGGATCCGGATTAAAAAGTTTTTCAAAATCATTTTTAAGCACGTCACTTTCTCTTTAGATTACTTATTAATCTTTATATGCCTGTGATATAATTCTCTGCGTGGTTGTATATTTTTATATAAAATCTGCGTGGATGTGTTATTAGACTATGATTTTAGGGATCAGCCAGGTTTCCGACACTTTTACTTTATTGCAATTTTTTCCTTTTTGAGAGAAATTTGTAAGTGATGTTACATATGTAAAAAAAGAAGCTGAAGGACCACCCCAAAGAGCTGAAGGCGCTAGTCTTCAATTCCAGTCGGTGCATGTGCTTAAGAAAAAAGGGCTTCTCTCAGAAGTTCCTGAGTTGTCTTTATTTTTATGCACTTTTTGTTTAATGAAGATGTAATTTCGGACTTTCTTTTTCTGTTAGTGTCGGTTAGCTGATCCCCATAGTTCTAATTTATTTTCATTGCCTATACATTAAATGCTGGATGTTTACTTTAAATAGTGAAATAACTCATGCTATTTTAATGTTAAAATGAAAATGCATGCGTGGATGTTTATTTTGTTTAAATAATTCATGATATTTAAAATGTTGCAAGATCGCATGCGTGGATGTTTACTTTAAATAGTTAAATAATTCATGCTATCGTTTGTTTATGTTGCTAGATTGTTTATGTAACGACTGCTTTTCCTGTATCTGGATTTTATATATTATAATATATGTTTTGGAGGATTTTCTCCTCATGTGTGGTTTTCGTCTCCGTAGATTTCATTTTCGATCGATTCGTCGTATTTTCTCGCTTCTTCCTTAGGATCGTCGATTTCGAAGTGTGTCACTCGTGACGGACTTCATAACGGTCGTATCTAACTATTAGATCAAGCCTAGGAGTCTTAGGAATCGATCCCGGGGCCCCGCGCTCCGTATCGGTACTTTTCTGTGCTCATTAGCCGGTGTAAGAAGGGCCACCGACCGACTAGATGACGATCCAGTCGGTCGGCAATCCTTCTTGGACCGACTAGTTAGCTTTCTAAATTTCTCAGGAGTTACTGTTTATCGTTAGTCGGTCTAAGAACGTTGGTTGACCGACTAGGTTGCAAACTAGTCGGTCAGCAATGCTTCTTGAACCGACTAACTCATCATATTATTTTTGTATCAGTTACTGTTTACTCTTAGTCGGTCTAAGAATGTTCATTGACCGACTAGATGCCAAACTAGTCGGTCAGTACTTGTTCTTGGACCGACTAACTCTAGAATCCTATTTTCGTTCAGGAGTTACTGTTTGCACTTAGTCGGTCTGCGTTGGTCGACCGACCGACTAGTTGCCAAACTAGTCGGTCAGTGGTTGCTCTTTGACCGACTAACCAGTGTTAAAACCCTAATTTCTGGGCAGCCGCCAGCCTAGCCTATTTAAACCCAACCCATTCGACTTCTTCTTCTCCAACACGACCCAAAACCCTAAAAACTTCCCCCTTCAGCCCCCATCTTCCTCCAAGCTCCATTTCTTCATTCCAAGCCCTAAAACCTTCATCCAATCCATCCATCTACTCTATCTACCCCTCATCTTCCCCAAATCTCCATCAAAACCCATCAAAATCCCCAAATCCCCCAAAACCCTAGTTTCCCCAAACTTCTCCAATCTCTTCCAGATTTGATCCTAGGGTTCCCCGGAGTGTTCCTTCCGTCTCCTCTCGGTAAGAAATCGATCTACCGTTGTTTTCTTAACTTATCTATATTTTTATGAAACCCTAATTAATTTCATGTGTTTGGTGTTTGTTTCCCCCTAAACAGCGATTTCCTCGTAGATAGCATCCGTGTGACGAGGTTGATCGTCATCCCCGGTGCTAGGCAAGTGAAACTTGCCACTTAGGGTTTAGGCCATGTTTTAGGCCATTTTCTTGTTATAGGCGTAAAAGAGGCTAGGCGACGAAATGATACTCGCCTAGGCGCAAATTGAGGGACTAGCTTGACAACGAAGCTAATTCCGACATATAGCATGTTGCATAA